>SADC01000120.1:223606-253351 GCA_004194705.1 Ditylenchus dipsaci | reverse complement strand
GCTTTAAAAACGATTGGGTCAAAATTTTCATCACAGACAAATCTTAACATTGTAAATATTGGAGAACTTAGAGCCAATCCCATTTTTTCGCTTCAGGAATCCGAAAGTACTTTGCTGAATTTTCACAATGTATTGCCTGATTTAATTAGGATCTGTTTCCTTAATAATTTTTTGCATTCTTATTGTACCACCTTCATAGACTACGCGTCATCCTTGAATCCACACTTTTTGTAGAATTATAGGCTGGTTTGTGTATTATTGTTTGCATGTGAGATCAATCTTATTTTGTGGTTTTTGGTTGTTGTCTGCTTGACGTCTTACTTTGCTAGGAAAGTTCCATCATTTTGCGTCCTATTCTAGTTTTTGCTTGTCATAATCCACATAAAATGATCAATAAAAATATTTATCCTTCTCCTAAATCTGAATATATCAAAAAGCCTATCAGAATGTTAGTTCCCGGTTTTATAGCATCCAATCCTAGGGACGTTTCTTCAAACATTTTCCACCTCATCTTCGTCTCCTCATTTGTTTTAGAACATTTTTAATTGATTGGTCATCTGTCGGCCGCTCTTTCAACATTTTTCAGTCTTTATCTACTATTAGCTGCATCTGCTTGTCTAATTTGGCTGCTTGTGCTTCATTTTCCCAAACAAGATTTTTGATTTCACAGTGCTCTTTTGCAATTACAAAAGCAAAGATTAAAGAAAAAAGAAAAAGTTTTTGAAATATTGAATGTTTTCATTTGTTCTAAAATCAATGACTAGCTGAAAACAAAAACACTGTGGGATAATTTATAGCATAAAAGACGCTTCAATCACAACTTTGTATTTTTCTGACTTTTAGATAGCGGTATTTTGTACCGTTGACTACTTTGGGTAAACTTAGCCCAGAAAAACGACCTGGGGGCCTAAGTATAGAATTCCCCCCATGCAGAGCGCTCTGACGGACAAGACGAACCCCCATATACGTGTTTGCACTTATGTGCCTGGGGGAGGTGGTACCTTTTATTTAACTTCCAAAGCTCATGAAATTAAAAGGGGTAAAAAAGAGTTAAAAAGGGTACCTGCATATCTTTAAAAAGACTGAAGAAGGTGGAATTCAAAGATAGCTATGTTGTTGTGCCTAGCCACATTAATAAAGTCTGGTATGCATGTGCTTATGCATTTAAAGGGGCATGCCCACGCTAATAAGAGGTGTGCCGGGAATTCAAATTTTTTTCCTAATCATTGAACTTCTGTACGGATTTTTCAACTTAGTTTCCAACAAACCATACCTAAAATTAAATTCTAGACCTTGTTTGTTAGAAACCAAGTAAAAAAATCCGTACACAAATTCAATGATTAGGAACAAAGCATGCCCCTTTAAAGGTCACTTACGAGTGATTTGTGTTTTAATTTATGTGTGTGGCGCAAACTCTAATTCTCAAGCACCCTTCGGGGCGCGATAACAGTATGGGTAAATTTACCGGTCGGGGGTGGACGTTTTGGGCAGACATTGTTGGCGGTTGGTGGTGGGGTTGCAAACACACCCAAGTGGCGGTGTTGGTCGCTTTGATCTCACAAAGTTTTTTCGACGACTTTTTTGAAGATTTTGCTTTGAAAAACATTTTTGCTTTTGAGATTTTTCCTTTTTTTTGAAGATTTTGCTTAACACCCGGAGGACGGATGGAAACAAATTTATATTTCTGGTAGAGGACTTTGAGATTCGAAATTTGGACAGTTTACGTTGAACAAAATGCGATAGGAAGAATACGTTGAAGAAGAAATTGACCAGTTGAAATCTGAGTCTTGAGATACCGTCATCATATCTCAGCCTAGAGAAAATATTTTGCGAAATCTTTCTTAGTTACCACGAGTTCTCCTGAATTCCACTTTTTCAGATTTTGGTTGAGCACCCGAAATCTTTAAAATCGACCTCAAAATTTCGCCGACTTTTTTGAGGTTGAACAATAACTCCACCCGGGGACTTGATACAGAAAATACGTATACCCTTTTGAGCTTGGATTTCGGTAATTTTAGATAAAACATGTTTTCTTCAGAAGACCGATTTAATACACCAAACTGGCAAATTTTTCTCATCGAAAGAGCTTAGTTAATTTGAAAAAAATACCTCGCATCAAAAAAGCGTGGCCGCAAGTGAAGGTCTCGGCCCAGTCGGGCCCACAAAAAACTTACTGTCAAAAAACTACAGTCAAACCTCGATAATCCGCCACCCCAAAAAGTTAGTTCCCGCCTTGGGTCCGACTCTTTTTTAGCCCGATTCCTGAAAATTTTTGCTAGTTCTGTTTAACAGTCTGGTCGAAAATATCGTCGAGGATTGCAATTTATGGGGATCGTTTTTTCAGAATTTACCGTATTTCCTCTAATAGCTCCCCCGAGGGAGTTATTTTTTTGGGATGCTGAAAATCGGAATAATTTGAGGTCGATCTCGAGATTTTTGGGTGAAAATTTAAAATCGAAAAAAGCGAGAATCAGTAGAGTGTGGGGTTAAGAAAGCATAAACAGCTTTGCAAAAATTTTACTCTGGGCTGAGATATGGTCCTCAAAGTTGAGGGGGGGAGTTATTAGTAGAGCAGGGGAGGCTATTATATTAATACGGCATTGAAAATAAATTCTTCTAAAAAGTGCAAAACTCATTAAACCGCGTCCCCATTTTCAGAAAAAGGTATGGCGTCTTCATCGGAATTGTCGCCTCTTAGAGTAGGTATCTTCATCATTTCTGAAAATATCGGGTAAAATCAGAATCTGACGGTGTATGATGCGTAGACCAGCGTATGTTATTGACGAACTTCAAAAATGTTTTTCTTACTGCTTCAACATTCGAAAAGCATTTTTGAGTCTGTCCTAACATTCGCTGGCCTATCCTTACCTAAGCCTTATAGCCTAAAAAAATAACAATAGTTTGTTTGAAAAAAAAAAAATTGCCAAAACAACAAACGAGGGGGGACCTAGCACTTTTTCGAAAAAATTGCAAAAAAAGGAACAAAACATGGGACCAAGGCATATATGGGCACCCTTGAACACATATAAGAGCCGGGATGTATGTGGCAATAGCGCTTTGTGGGGAGGGAGCAGAGTGAATGTATATCGCACTCTAGTGCTGAGAAAAAATTATGCTCTGCGTTATGACTTGGGCCAATATTTTTGGCCTGAGTGTATAATGTGAGCTTATTTGAAGTGCTGTTTTCTTTGATGAGTTGCAAAATCGCTCATTGCACAATATAAAAAGAGCCCATTTAAAGTCAATTTATCGTTTTTTAACAAATTTAAAATGTTGTTACTTTCATTTTCAACATTTTAGAAACGGTGTCTTATAAGTCGGTAAATAATTTTTATTGTTATGTGTGCTTTGTGAACTTATTATCTGATGCGCTGTTTACCGCCGATTCCTAGAATATGGATTTTACCTGCTATAAATACAAAAATTTCGAACTACTCAAACTCAAGTCTTAACAGGGGAAGTCCTGACTGTGAAAACAGCAAATTCTGGTTATGGAGAGCTTTTTTATTGCGGTCAATTTTCTTAGAAGGAGATCTTTTCCGTCAAATCTCACATCCTTTAAAAGTCACTGAAATTACTCGAAAGGGTTTTGTGAATACTCTGTCTTCGGCTTCTGATAACATCATCATTCAAACAAGAAATTTTTTAATCTGTCAATCTAACCACATTTAATTTCTCATTTTGACTTGGTTATGTCGCTAGCAAAATGCTTTTCAAATCCTAGTCTTATTTTACTTACATAATTTTTTGTGAAACCTCATAATCGGCACAGTTATGAGCTGTAAATGGCGCACATACAAAATATAAAAAATTAATGTCGGTCATCTTTGACAACAAATACAGCAATAGTTTAGATTGAAACTGTGCGAGAATCAAATATATAGTTTGTTAAAACAAAAAAACTGTAACTTTTTCTGCTTAGCAAACCATCAAGTCTGACACAGAATTCACTTTTCAGCGTGATCGATTTGCTCGTAAAACTGCTTTTCGAATTCTGAATTTCGGATTCCGCTCAAGACAACAAATATTCAAATTTGAAAATGTTCATTGTCTTGAGCAAATCTGATAGTGTTTTCAGTATTAAAATAACCATCATTAGTTTTCTGTCGTTTAATAGTTAGCAGAATAGTTCATGACCGTTGAGAGAAAAGTTATATGCAACTTTTCACAGGGAGTCTGTGAAGTAAAACAAAACACCTGAATTTTAAAAAGCATTTTTCTAGCGGCATAATAAGAAAAAAATTAAATGTGCGTTTAGAAAGCGCATTTCCTTCTCGCGAATAAAAAAAATTTCAACTCTGTGAAGATGATTTTATCAAGAACCACAGAGCTATCCAAAAAAAAATGTTTTTTTTAATTTTAAAAAGGGAGGTTTGGCGGAAAAGTTGTTTCTCCGAAAAAAATCTACCACAATAGAAAGTTTCTCTATAAAATTTTCTGCATCAGAATCAGTGTTTGGGGGGGGGGGTGGTATTCTATAGTAGCGCCCATTATTATCAAAGCCACGTCCAAGTTTTTTTGAAAAGAATATGTTTTTTTCGCGCGCAGGGGCATGTCTAAAATTTGAATTGGCAGGGGAGATTTCTCTTTCGTCTCTAGATGTACTTCTTAGCAGTCGTTTGAAATACTGATAAGAGTATAGTGAGAGACAAAATAGAAATGTCGCCCGCCAATTCAAATTTTGCACATGCCGTTGCGCGTAAAAACATGGTCCTTAAAATAACTGTTGAATACTGAACTCGGCTCGAGACCAGAAAAAAAGTCCTAAATATTAGAAATGAAAGGTTTTGACCAACTCAAATTACACAAAAGGCGGCAATTTTTTTCCAAAATGTGGCATTTGAGACAAAATTTTTCTAGAAAGGTGGCATTTCAACAAGATCACAAGCAAAAATGACACCTTTACTTTTTCAAAAGGTGGCAATTGCCAGCTAAAGTCACCCTGACTATTGGACGTTTTACGGTAATAAGCTGTTTCAAAAGGCGAAAGTTTAGGAAAGCTACTTTTGAAATTCTGCTTCGGTGGCGTAGTAGATGAGCGTTTATGTTACATGGCGTAAAATGGTGCTTTTTAACAAGCGAAAAAAACGTGCGTTCTACAGGATATTCTTGTTGCAGAATTTCACGCTGAACACAATGGCGAAAAAATTGGAAAAAATCACTCTATGGTGGTCAATGTCCCATCTGAACCCATCAAGTCACGATTTTTGCCTATATTGGGTTGTACATAAGTTCTGTCGTTTTTGTTCATGAAGATTTTGTTTCAATGCAAAATATTTCTACCATACTGTTATATGTCATTTTGTAGAAAAAAATCTCCTATTTCATCGCTCTATTTCAGATTTCACAATTTCACAACAAAATGTGATGATTTAGCCTTCAAGAAATGAGCTTCAAGTTAAAAAATAATTATCTCCGACATCTTAGAACTAGTCAAAAGTTTAGTCAATTGTTAGGCGCTGCAGCAACAACTTAGCACCATGTTTAGCGCAGATTAAGAGCTTCAAAATGCATTTTACAGAATGCAAATCTTCAAAAAATGACTGAAATTCAAGTTTTCATAACGTTTTCCCCGGATTTCAGTCATTTTTTGAGGAATTTGCTTTTTTTAAAACAGTCATATCTCCAATACTTAGATTTTTCAAAAACCATTTGTATATGGGATTTGAAGCTCTTTATCTTCGCTACAATTAAGTGCTGAGTTAACCGCCTAACAATTGAGAACTTTTTGACTAGTCAAAAGATGTCGGAGAAATTATTTTTTTAACTTGAAGCTCATTTCTTGAAGGCTAAAAATCAACATTTTGTTGTGAAATTGTGAAATCTGAAATAGAGCGATGAAATAGGAGATTCTTTTTTTACAAAATGACATATACAGTGTATGGTAGAAATATTTTGCATTGAAAACAAAATCTTCGTGAACAAAAACCGACAGAACTTATGTTACAACCCAATACAAGTTCGAAGAGGTAGACCATGCCAATTTTAACACACCATTTATTAATTTTTATGTGCAAAATAAAAAACTTTTACACATTAACTGAAAAAAGCAAGTTTTTCACACCTTATTACTCAGGGTTCGCAGATGTCCTGATTGATCAAGAGTTTTCCTGGATTTTTCAATTCAAATCCTGATTTTTGATCGCCAAAAATCAGGAATTACATGATTTTTAGAGGGTTTATGTTCAAAATCCTGATTTTCCGTTTTTTTCATCTGCGAACCCTACTTATTACTGCATTTTATCATAAACAACGTGGTTTTAAAAAAAATGACACAATGGCTTTCTTGAAGCCAACATTTTTTTTTATTTATTTTCATAAATACCTCAACTATATTTATGAAAGCTCGTTACTCGATCCGCGCTTCTCATGCAGAATAAAATAAGATGATCTATCCAAGCAGTAAGCATAATCTATTTCTTTGAAGTTGCATAGGTGAAAAGTGTGACTCAGTCAGTTCAGATAGGCGGGCTGACCACCATAGAGTGACTTTTTGAAGTTTTTTTTGACCATCGTGTTAAGCATAAAATTCTGCACAAGAATATACTTTTAAAAATGAACGGTCTTCCTCGTGTTAAGATATATATGAAATGTGAAACCGCAGAGACTTTAAAAGCACCTAGTAAAAAGCAATAACAGTGTAGAAATGTGAATTACAATTTAGGTATAGTCCAAGATTGAAACTTTGTTTTCTTTTTGTCTTACCTTATTCTGCTGAAGTTATCATCCCCTGTGAAAGGTCAGTAAATTTGTTGATAGACGCTCTTTTGAAAAGAAATTTTTTGTTTTGTGACACTGCCTAAACACAGAACACATAAAAAGGTAGGAAATAATATAGTTTTGCTGACTGGGGCTTAGCCCTATCTGGGGCTTAGCCCCTTAGCCCAACTTGCATCCAGAGTCACTTTTAGAGTGACTTGAGAATTGGACATGATTAAGAGTAAAGACTCTTGATTAAAAATGCATAAAGAAGCTTTTTTGGATAGGTCTAATCAAAAAACGGAGTGACGTACCAAAAAAATGACCAAAAACTACAAGGGACCAAAGCGAACCAAAACAATTTTTTTTTGAAAAAATGTATTTCCACACTTAAGAACGTGTTTTCCACCCTTTTCACGGCATGAAAAAATTATTTGGAGCGCGCTTTGAACCGTGTTTTTCGTATTTCCAGTAAAGTCGAAATGCGTCCTACATTTTTCAAATTAGGCAGGAAAACTAATAAAATTGACGGAAAATTGAAAAAAATTTCGTAAAAGCACATCTTGGTCCTTAAAAAACAAATTTTAATTTCACTATAATATGTACAAAATTAAAGCTCCGTTTGAATATTTTTGAAGGGTCGTTGCCGTCTTCCGACAACCCAGTGTTGTGCACTCGTCCTCGTCTTTCGTCCTCGTCCTCGTCTTCGTCCTCGTACTACGAGGACGAAGACGAAGTACGAGCTATCCAAAAACAAGTTACGAGGACGAAGACGAATACGAGGCTCAAAAAATTACAAGTACGAGGACGAGGAAGAGGACGAAGGGGAAAGGACGAGGAAGAGGACGAAGGGGAAAGGACGAGGACGGAAGACGAAGGACAAAGACGACTCGTCCTATCTTGCTTTTTTTATTAAATTTTGGTTTTACCGATATTATTTATTTTACAACCTACTCTTTATCGAATTTCATCGTCGATTTTGGCAGTCAGCATGACAACATCTCCTGTGGAAAGAATGTTCAGCCAGCTAACATTGCAAACTTCTGGCCATAAAACTAGGAGCCTCCAAGCGAATAAGAAGTCGCGTTCTGTTGTCATTTAACAAAAATATATGAGCATTTAATCAAAATAGTCTGAATTTGAAATAAAAAATAGGTTTTTTTTTGATTTTTAGTACAAAGTACGAGCAAAGTATGAGTAAAAACACAGAGGACGAGAAAAGGACGAGGACGAAGACGAGTACGAGCCAATTTCAGGCTCGTACTACGAGGACGAAGACGAGTACGAGCGAATTTTAAAAGTCGGTACGAGGACGAAAACGAAGTACGAGGCCCGAAAATTTCTGGTACGAATTACGAGAACGAGGACGAGAAAAATTGAAAATGCACAACACTGCCGACAACAGTTGTCCCCGCTAATTCAAAAAAAATCTTCCTATTCATTAAACTTCTGTACGGATTTTACGTTGGTTTTTAACAACTATACCTTAAATCGTATTCTAAGCATAGTTTTATTAGAAACCAAGTTTAAAAGTCCATACAAAAGTTCAATGATAAGGCAAAATTTTTTGAATTGGCGGGGAACAATCCGAAGCGCGTGGCCATGGCCTTGAAGTTAAACAAAATCTAATTAATAATTTTCTCATTTTAGCTATTTGGAACGAGCTACAAAAAGAGTTTTGTGAGTCAATTATATTTATCTTAAAAATCAGCAAAATCAATTTTAGTTATAAAATTATTGAATAAACAAAAAACAGAATTTAACGAGTCGTTGAATCAGTATAAGGAATCGGCAAAGTAGGATTTTATTAAAACGTCAAATCGAAAACTTTTTTATAAATAAGTTTAAAAGAATAACGCCCTCCAAATAATTCTGACTTAGCGAAAAAAAACCCACTCATCCTGAGTTATATTTCACCTCCTTTTAAACTGTAGAATTTCTCGTATATTATACAAGAAATTTTACAGTTTAGCGTACAGCTATCGTCTTGAATTTCATGCAATTTTTTATTCACAAACTTTTATGTTTTCAGCTAAGTTATGATGATTTTGAATTTCATGAAATTTTTGAAAGTCGCTTTTTATCCGATCAAGTAGCCAAAATAAAGACAAAAAGATAGAAGATTTGTTGAATAAGAAAGTCATAAAAGAAGGAGATCAAGAGAGAACATTTTTAGTGAAGCCTGTTGACTTTTTTTCACAAAAGAAGGTGGAAGAAATAAAAGAAAATATATTAGCTTTGGGCCAACAACATCCTTTTCTTGAGCATATTTACTACTTTTTTGAGGTATGTTTTTATGTTCTAAATTCTTCGCCAAATTAAATGATTAAAGCCAGTGCATACTAGTGTCGACCTGAGTGTTAAATTTGGCGTGTTTTTAACGCGGGAACAGCTGTACTTTTTTTTGCACAGCACTGGTTGGTACTATTTTGTAGCTTAGATTCAAGGCTTCAAAGTGAGCTATTGACAAGCAACTACAGCTCTTCCTGCGCTAAAAACATGCCAAATCTCACACTTACAAGGGACCATATCGAACTGTCTCGGCGAAATTTAAAATTTGGCTTTTCTAATAATGTTTGCCATGGTCGATTTACTAGTAAAAGTGTCAGAGATATCTGCCCATGGAAAGTAAAAGCGCCAGATTGAGCACCCTCTAAACCTTGTAAAAAGTGCTTGGTCCCCCTTTGCATCTTCGCAACCGCCCCCCTCCCCCCTGCAGGGGGCTTGAGAGTTAGAGATGCGCACACCCACATACCTTAGACATGATTCCGAGAAGTACTCTTGACCATAAATGCATATAGAGTATCTTTTTGCCACGGCCCAGTTGAAAAACATGGTGAGACAGTCGAAGAATACAGATATTCAAATTTATAATGTTCTGCCATAAAAGTGGCCCCCTTTTATTCCCTTCCCCTCCCAATGCAGCCCTTTATCCCTTTAAAATTCTAAAGGTGCCAATTCAAATTTTTCAAATTTTGACTAAAAAACCATGATACCCCTGTAGTTCGAAAAATTTTTTTTTTCTCAGAATCAAAAAAACAGCCGGCTTTCACATGAAATCGGGGTGAGAAACACGAATATGAGGTTATCTTCTTGATCTGATCACTCCCCGTGGGGGGAGGAATTCTATACTGCGACCTTTTTTTGTGCCCAGTTTTGCGCCCCAAGATTCGATGACTTCATTCGTTATTCCCGGAACGCCTCTGGATACTTCCAGGATCGACCGGCCAGCTTTCGGACTCCTGCTCAATTCTGCTTGAAGGACTATGCACCAAACAAGAAGTGTGAGTGCGGCGTGGTCTCTCTCCTCCGATGTGCATATTGTGGCGGTGGCTTTGCTTCAAACACTTCGTGGGCGATCGGCATAAGCATGAGGAATGAGAACTTGTCCAGTTTTTCTGTTGGGTATTGTTTAGCGAAGTGAATAAAGACTGAAATCCAACTTTCAATGAACAAGGCGATTGTGCAACTTTGTAAATGTTCAAAGTGTATTCTCCAAACTTTTGTCCATATAAGTGAAATGAAAATGAAAATTAGGCGGGATTTTCAAGGTGAATTGTTCAAAATTCATTTTTTGAAATTTTGGACCAAAGGGGGACCAAGCACTTTTTTCAAGGTTCAGAGGGTGCTCAATCTGGCGCTTTTACTTTCCATGGGCAGATATCTCTGACACTTTTACTAGTAAATCGACCATGGCGAACATTATTAGAAAAGCCAAATTTTAAATTTCGCCGGGACAGTTCGATATGGTCCCTTGTCAGATCGACACTCATTGTGAACGTGCCTTGAAGAGATGAAGATAAAAATATGAGAAGAAAGAGATAAATATACTTTAAAGAGACACCTCGATATAACGACACGTTAGGCCAGTCTCTTGGGGTGGCTGCCTATCCGAGAATATGTTGATTTTTGAGCTTGGTCCTTCCTGTTTAGCAACATGAAACTACTTGCAGAAATTTTTTGAACAGATGGGAAAAATATATGATTGTTCGTGAATTTGTTGAATGGTGCATAATACAATAAAATGGCTTCCAATTTGAACCTTTTCTAATGTTATTCTTTTTTTTTCGAAAAAAGCAACAGGGGGACCAAGCTCTAAAATCGGTACCTATTCTCGGATAGGCCGGGTGTTGTTTTGAAGAGGTTCGACTGTGTCAACATTAGACCTCAATCAAAAAACACAATTTATTTTAGGAAATAAGAAAGACTATTGCAAAACATGTGAAAGAACCGTTGAGAAAAAGCAATGCTATTTAGTGAGCGAATATTTTTAAGGCCCGAAATTGAATTACATAGTAGACAATAATGAACTTTCAACAAAAGACGTAATCAGCATGATGGCGCAACTAGTGCTGGCATTGGAAGGACTGCATCTAAATAACATTTGTAGCGTTGGCATATCCATAAACGCAGCAAAGATAATAAAACATAAGCACGATGGCTATCAACTAAAGGCAAGTAGGCTTACTTGAAAGGGGAAACAGCCATCTGGGTTTGAAAAAGTGTCCTCCATGCGCAGTGCGTAAGCGTTTGCTTCTTTTGGCCCAAATAGTGTTAAAGGTTCGATCCCACGTGGTGGCAGGCTATGCTTGACCACTTTTAGAAGTAATTATTCTTTTTTGACGCCAGCCCCCTAGCAATAATGAAAAATCTGCTTATACAATCCGCGGATACTTGAAAAATTTGCAGATTGTATCCGCCTTTCAAATTTCAAATCAATGCCCAACCCGCAGCAGCGTACCTAGTTTCTCCCTTTCTCCTTTTTAATAAATTAAATGTATAGGTTATCGTAACTGATAGGCGGATCTGTCTCGTATCAGAAGTAACACCGCTAGAAAACCGGTGACTGAACAACTCCGGATCATTTTTTATTTCACAGGAGGTTATGAATTAGCAATAAATCTCGAATTTTTGAATGGTATCTTATTAAATATAAAATGTTCGGAACTTATGTGGGATCGAACTTGCGACTGCGCCTATTGCTTTAAATGGTCAAAATAGTAGGTTGCGAGCCCACTGAGCTACGCGCGCACTTCTTTACTTGATCGTATCAATCCTATATAACAGAAATGATCATCAAATTCTGTAAAAGTAAAAAAAATTCGATTTGTCTTGGTCCCGATGAAATTTTAGAACAAATAAAAAAAAAAGTTATGGCGCCTTTCAAATTTTTGAGGATTAAGGGCTGTATTGGAAAAAGAAGAGAATAAAAGGGGACACTTTCATGGAAAAATTATAAAAAGTGTATACTCTCATATTTTGTCTGTCTTACCATGTTTTTCAATATGGGTTGTGGAACGAAAAGCCTCTATATCTGGGTTGCCATATTTTTTTTGTGAAAATAAGGACATTTGCTCAAAACAAGGACATTTTATCATGTTTTTTCATTTTGCAATTTATCTAGTGCTAATCGCTCCTTTGGTGCTGAAAAATAAGATTTTTCGCGCTAGTAGCGAATACCCCCCCAACAAATTTTTTTTCAAAATCAGGTTTTAACCATTTCTAAGTAATTCAAATGCGCTGAAAACGATAAAAAACGTGTTTTCGGGCATTTTCTGGCCTAAAAAGTTGATTTTTGGAAAAAAAAATTTTTTGACCAAAATTCGACTTTTTGCCTTGGGGGACCAAGGTTAACCACCTAAAAAATGGTACCTAGAGTCCTAAAAAGATGGAATTTTGAACATAGTTTTGTTAGCTGGGCCTACCGCATAAAGAAACTCTGGTATGCATGCTTTTTTCATGCATCCAGAGTCACTTTCGAGTGATTTGTGTCTAAGGTATGTGGGTGTGCGCATCTCAACTCCAAGCCCCCAAGCCCCCTGCGCCCCCGAAGGGGGCGCAGGGGCTTGAGAGTTAGAGATGCGCGCACTCACTTACCTTAGAAATAATTCCGAGCAAGACTCTTGATCATAAAATGCATAAAGAGACTCTTTTTGCCTAGCTCCAGTGACAAAACGAGGTAGAATACCTTGGTCCCCAAGGCAAAAAGTCGAATTTTGGTCAAAAATTTTTTTTTCCAAAAATCAACTTTTTAGGCCAGAAATGCCCGAAAACACGTTTTTTATCGTTTTCAGCGCATTTGAATTACTTAGAAATGGTTAAAACCTGATTTTGAAAAAAATTTGTTGGGGGGTATTCGCTACTAGGGTCAGATTTTCAATAAAAATTTAAAAATAATAAGATTTAAAATTCAAAAATAAAAGACGTCCGGCATTCTTGCTCTATATGCATTTTTTGATCAAGAGTACTTCTCGGAATTATTTTTAAGGTAAGTGAGTGCGCGCATCTCTAACTTTCAAGCTCCCTGCGCCCCCTTGGGATCTTGGAGTGGAGATGCGGACACCCACATACCGTGCTGAGGGGTAACTGAATATATCCTTTTATATAGTATAGTTTATATAGTTATATAGTTTATATAGTACCAAACAGTGTTAATTCTCTAAGCGTTGAAGGCACTTTCAAACCTAGCCACTTGTGGTGCACGTAAAAGTGTAAGTACTCGAAATGATCAGACCGATCAGCCGGGTGGATCTCGAGGTTGTCGTTTAACTTTTGGATGGCTGAGCCTCTGGCTCGTAGCCTCAGGCCGGAAAAGGGGGGAGACTCTTTTCGGCCGAATAATCAAAGATGTTGAACACAGTTTTGAATACTGGGGCCTACCGCATATATAACTCTGGTATGCATGTTTTTTCATGCATCCAGAGTCACCTTCAAGTGATTTGTGTCTAAGGTATGTGGGTGGGCGCATCTCAACCCCAAGCCCCCAGGCCACCTGTGCCCCACCGATTTTTCAACTTTTTCAAAAAAAATTTTACAATTTTACGATATCCTTTATTTTTCATTCAAGTACTTAATTAAACTTTTACAAAAAGAGAGTAAGAGAAAGGAAGTGATTAGGCAAAAAAAAGAGGAAAATTAGGTGGAAATATGGGGTCAAGTACGTTTAACAGCCACCATTTTGAGCGACATCAGATTGACCCTTACCAAATTGACCGCCAGCGAAATTTGACCGCCATTCCAATTGACGGCCACCATTTCGACACCTAGCATAGCTAAACTGTGAAATCTCTTCGTTTGTCGAATTTTTCCTCGGCTTTTTTAAACTTGCATTAAAACAGTGAAATCTATTGTTATTACTGTGAAGCCTGCCAGTTGTCTTCAAATCAGTGGCGTTCAATTTAAAGGAATTCGAAGTTCCGGTTAATTAGGTAAGGGGTAAATTGATGGCGCTCGAAATGGTGGCGGTTGAAATATCATGGTGGTCTAAATGGTGGCGGTCAAACGCACTGCACCGGAAAAAAGTGTCACAAGCGACAAAAAAAATCGCCATCTAGTCGCCGTCCGGTTGCGATTAGACGAGCTTTCACAATTTCCACGGTGCGGTCATACCTAGAAAATGCAAAAGTCACGCACGATAATAATCAGTGTGTTAAGATAACTCTATCTGACCATTTTCAATTATGTGATGCTGCAGGAAACGACAAAAAAAAAGATTGGCAGCAATTTTCATTCCTATTCTTAGCTAATGTTGATAAATTCTACCAGGTAATGCCTGTTTTTTGAATGCTTTATTGATAGTTTGGAGCACTTTACCTACACCCCATCGCTCAATTAACCTTGACCCCCATCAGCAAAGCAGCTTGGGGAACCAAGGCAAAATTTTTTCCATTTTTAATACCAATAATTTTTTTGCGCAAAAATAATCAAAAGTGCAAATATATTGTTTTGGAGACCTGTTTTTTGAAATGATTTTTTTAATAAAAATTTCAAATAAAAAAGTTTCTGGCCTTGCTCCCCAAAGCTGATTTACTGGTGATGTCTGTGTTAATTAAGTGATGGGGTTCAGGTAAATTTAGACGATAGTTTTTTTTAGATAAAGCAATCACCAGCCTGCGTGACTTTTTTAAAAAAACTGAAAAATTATAGTAGCAACGAGAATCAATACGGCGCAGAAGATATTAAAAAAGATGCTTGTTTCATAGATGTAGACTGGGAAGCCCTTTACCAGCGCTTCGCACATAAAGCACAGAGCTTGAAAAGTACTTCATCTACTAATTCAAAAAATCGTTATACCAAGCCTGCATTGAAGCAAAAGAAAAAAAATTCTAACAAATGAATTTTACAACAAAATCAGTTATTATTTAAAAAAAAATGGTTTTTATTTGCTCTATTTCTTAGTTTTTTCTGGGTGTCTTCTTCTCGTATCACAGTCATGGTTTTTTTCTACATTTTGTACTATATCATTCTGTGAAACAATTCATTCAAATAAATGGGATAAAAAGTTTCGTTCATCTTTAACTAGAGGAGCTTAACAGTTAGAGTGGGCGAGTACTCGAGATTTTCGAGCAGTCGACTCGTTATGACACTCGAAATTTTCGAGCACTCGATAATCTCGAAATTCCAAACTCGAAATTTTGAGTTCTTGACTCGACTTGATACTCGAAACTCGAAAATTTTGAATATTAAACGAAATAGGAAGATAACCCAAGAGAAAGGTACCCAGTAGAGAGGTACACAGTAGGAGGGTATTCAGGAGGGAGGTAGCCAGGAGGGGGGTAGTGAGGAGGAGGGTATCCAAAAGGAAGGTAGTCGGGAGGAGTTACCCAGGAGGGGGGTACTCAGGAAAGGGTATTTAGCAGAAGGGTACCCAGGAGGAGGATATCCAGGAGCAAGGTAGCCAGTAAAAGGGTACCCAGGAGTTGGTCAGCCAGGTGTGCGGAGGGGATACCCAAGAAGGAGCAGCAAGCAAGGGAAAGGGGATACCCAGGAGGGGGTTCCCAGGAGGAGGCATCCAGGATTAAGGTAGCCAGGAGGGGGTACCCAGGAAAAGTGTAGGGTATCTAAGAGGCGGGTAGCCAAATAGAGAAGTACTCAGGAGGAGAGCAGTCAAGAAGAGGGTAGGAGGAGGATACGGCTAAAGAAGCTCAGATAGTAGTTGATTTTGGCTGGCAAATTTGGCAAATTCAAGCCGAAATAGGCAAGATTTCGGCGAGGTGTAGAGACGCAGAGTTGTCCAGAACTAGAGTGATGTGCTACTGGCATGTCGGTGTGCGCCAGGGCTGTACCGGATACCAAAAAATATCGGATCGGATATCGGATACCGGATATGGAAAAATATCGGATCGGATATCGGATACCGGATATGAAAAAGTGCCGGATATCGGTTATCGGATATCGGATTTCGGATATTTTTGATGAAATTTTGAAAAAAAAAATTGAAAATTTTTTCTAAATTTCAAAAAAGTTTAAAAAAAATTTTCCGAAAATTGGCCATTTTTTCGGATATCGGATACCGGATATCGGATGTCAAAAAGTGCCGGATATCGGATATCGGATGTCGGATATCGGATATCCGGTACAGCCCTGGTGTGCGCATATCAACTCCAAGCATCAACTCCCTCTGCCCCCCCCCCTTCAAGGAGCTTAGGGGGCTTGAGAGTTAAAGATGAGCGCACTCACTTACCTTAGACATAATTCCGAGCAAGACTCATGATTGAAAATGTTTATAGAGACTCTTTTGCCTAGCTCCAGTGACCAAAACCAGGTGCGATACTCTTACGTAAATTAAAAATAAGGTATTCAGCTGTCGCGTTGTGAATCCCGCGAGTTCCAACATTCTAAAAAGTAATGCAAAATCTTCTTTGTTGTTTCTAAATTTTTGAATTTACTCTTTGGTCAAAATTGTTGTTCAAAATGTTTGAGCACTCCCTAAAACATGTTTCTGTCGTCTTTACAATCAAAAAACGCCCTTAGAAGTTGATAAAAAGCGATTCTGGGTTATGCCATCTGAGCTACTCCGTTTGCTGCTCAAGCACAGTCAACTCTCGATTTAATGAAACTCTTGTTTTAAACTTGCCTATTAAAATATTGCTCAGAAAAAGTTTTCAAGTGCTGAACGGGACCACTCGAGTAGGCGGCAGACAGACGCCCTTTGTCCAAATACTATATAGATATTTCAATATGTTCTACATGACTATGTGCTTGGATGGCCTACTGGTGGCTACTGGGTTGATGTGGCGACACCCTCGAGGTTGACCCCCATACCCTGCTTTTCTTAATAATAATTTTATTTTGCTGCTTCTGATATCTTTGTTTGTAAATGTATTTTTGAACATCAAATATTAATTTGATTAAGATTAATTACCCCCTCATAGGGGTAATTACCCCCCCCCCTTCGAGGCGACCGAAAGGGTAAAAAATCACCCAAAAAATCATCATCAAAAAAAATCATACAATGTATTCCGCACGTAAAGGTTTTCAATGATTTTTTGCTGGATTTTCATACGGGTTCGAATGCTGGCTAGTCTTCTTTCCTCCTTGTTAAGTGAACGGCTAGGCCATCAGGGGAAACCATTTTCTTGCAGCCATGATCGCTTTTTCGGTGCTCAGATGAACTTGCGCCTCAGGGATATGTTCTTGGATCCACTTTGGCAATTTATTTCTTTTTTCGCTAACAGAGAATAGGATTTAAAGTATGAGACGACTAAAGAGACCTTATCGGCAAATATCATTGAAGCATCGCCATTCTTCCCATGAAAACCCTGCCCATGCACTGAGCTGACATCCGGTGGAAGGACAAAAATCACATCTTACCTGCTAAAAACATCTTACCTGTTCATACCAGGTCGCAACCACATTTTCCATGTAAACGTAAGGTTCTTTATGGTTATCGGAATACCCGATTCTTACGCATAAATTGTCTTGCCACGACTGAGAAAGACCTTATACACAAAGTAAATGTGTGTAAGTGTCTATTTTAATTGTAATGATGTTCGGAACAGAAATATGTCTTTTCAGTTTTTTGTTTGTTTTACTGTGATTATTGTTCCATAATGTTGTATAATTTTGGTGAATGTTTCTATTTTTATTTTTTAGAAATGAAATTCCGTGACCTGCCAAGAGGAGAGAAAGAATCTGTCGTATTTTTTCAGCTGCGCAGACTCCTTCCAACGAGCAGAATATGCAAGAATGGCCATCCTATGAAGCTTTATTTTTGTTCAAGGATCTTTTGGAAATGCAATGTGAAGCAATGTCAGCAGAAGATCAACATGAGGAAAGATAATTGGTTTGAGGTCTGCTTTTATTGCTACTCCTTCTATTTTCTGTCCGTTTAAGTATTATTTTTTACATTGTTTAGAGATGCGCCTACCCTGGAAGAAGTCATCAGTCGAAGAATTGATCCGCAATCAATCATTATCTCGGACCTATGGAAGGGCTACAATGAATTGGAGCGCAATAAACTCACACTGTCGCACCTGTCAGTCAATCACAAAAAGAATTTCGGTATGTTATCTAAAAGCTTTCTTACACTTATTACATTTCGATGAATAAGTCTAGTTGATCCTTCATCCGGAGCTCACACCAACACCGTGGAAAGACTTTGGCGATCGTCAAAAAAGCGAAATAAGAATCAAAGTGGTACGGCTCGTCATCATCTCGTTTCCTACTTGGAAGAATTCTGGTGGAGAAATCGTGCCAAAGAAAAGGATCCATTTGAAGAGCTCCTCAAAGATATCGCTGAACTATATCCTCCCATCTTCCTTTCAATATTCTCGTAATCTTTTCCTGTTTAATAGCTGTATTGTGCACATAATAAGATAAAAAATTGTAATAAAAAATGATATACGTAAACATTTACTCTGTGTATAAGGTCTTTCTCAGTCGTGGCAAGACAATTTATGCGTAAGAATCGGGTATTCCCGATAACCATAAAGAACCAGACGTAACTAAACCAAACGTAACTAGTTCAGAAACGACTATGCAATGAGGAACAATATTAGCTAGCCCTAGGATCAAGCTGCCGTAATTACGAATGACTGAGGGATCATCCCGGCACTCGAATTTGGAACATTGGAAAAATAACCACTGAAAAATTTACTTGCATACACGATCTCTACGCATCATGTTTGCTTGTTCGGCAGCTTGTATTTTGGCTTCATGTAGCATCTGCTTCTTCAGCCCTTTTTTCCATCTTTTGTTGATCGCAGTTCGACGACTTTCGGATAGTCCATAGGACCATTGGGCTTGCCTGAACACGCAATAAAGTACTGAAATACACGACAGACAAAAGGTGCACAACCACAAATTTTTCCATACAATTCATATACCAAAATGTAGCCTGTATATTCAGCTACCAGAAAAGTCAGACCCATTTCTGTAAAGTCAGAACTCATGAAACTAGAGACTGTTTAATGCAAACAACTGGCATTTTTCCTAGAAAAATAGGGGTTTTGCTTTTCTATCTAACTTTTGCATAAAACACCCTGAATTTGCATTTTTTGCATACGTCCTTGGTACCAAAATGCTGCGAATTCACTCCTTTATCAAATCCTCGGTTTAGTTAAAGAAATATTAGACAGAAAAACCTGTTAGGATCTCAATGAAGTTAATGAGGCGAAGACGTTTTTTTGAAAATTTTTACAGAAATCAATTGTGGTTTTGAAATTTCAGATGTTCATGGGCAAGTGATGGCTCGTTCGAAAGCCCTTAGTGTGAGCGATATTTTGGTTATAAAGATGCAAAGACCAAAGAGCAAAAAAATACCATAAGGAACACGAAATAAAAAATAGTCTGAAATCGACCATTTTTGAAAATTTTACCATTTTTTTATTTGGCGCCAAATTTTCCTAACATACTAAGATAAGCGTCTTATTTAGTTGTGCCATATTTTTTCGGATAGCTCTCGATCTTAGCTTGCGTTTAAAGATAAGAGCGCCGAAAAATTTGCACTTTTGAGAGGGGCGTTAACAAAAAAATGGAGGCCATTTTTCGAGAAAAATGTCATAGTTTTTCAAAGTTTTGTTCGAAAATACAAATTTTTTATTCGTTCAAAACTTCATTTTTCTAAACACGAAACCGGGAAGAAGTCACCCAAGAGAGTGCTATTCAGTAGGAGAAAAGCCAGGAGGGAGGTATTCAGGAGGACGGTAACCAAGAAGACGGTTAACCAGAAAGTAGCCAGGTATGTGATCGATTATTATTTATATAATTTTTGAAATACAATAGTGGCGCCGATATGCGCCTATTAACCCTAGTAATAAATATTTCAATATATAAATTTTAAAGTGTTAGCTACATTGAAAAATCGAGCCGTGGGTAAAAACGGGATGTCTAAGTCAAATGAAGATTTTCGAAGAGCTATGGAATGGTATAAACCGTTTGTCAATAAGCCACGGACACTATGTGCGATATCTTTGTAGGAAAAAGCAAATTTTAAACCACACCTCAAAACTGGGTAGACAATAGACAACAAAGTTTATGATCAGCATAACAGTGAACAACTGAAAGAAATTTTTTTGGATAGAATGCAAATTCAAATAAAAAAACAAAATTTTCTCTGCATTGCTTAGTATCCGTTATATTTGAGTCGATTTATCCAGTAGGGACCTAAGACAGTGGTCCGTTATATCGGAAGTCGGCTGTATCGAAACTCTTTTATATCGAGAGTCGATTCGACCGATTTCGAGGAAATCGAAGCAAACTGAGAAAAATGGTTCGCTATATCGGGTGTCCGTTATATGTAGTGTTGATTTGAACTACAGGGGATTTTATATAAGCGGTTCGACGAATTTTCGCCATAACTTTTTCGAATTTTCACCTTTCGGCGAGATATTTTTTTATTCGAAGCGTAGCTCTTAGGCAAGAGAATAATACCAATAATGCCAGTTTGGCAGCATTCTTCTGCCTAAGAGTTGCTTTTTTGAATAAAAAAAGATCTCGCTGAAAGATGAGAATTTAAAAAGGTAAGATGCCCTCTTCATCGCTTCGTTTGTAAAAAATCTCCCTGGATTTCAAGTAAATCTAACCAGACTGAAAAAAGTTTCGTTACATTCATATTATTTTTTTATTTAAAAAATGACTTGCTTAAAGAACTATGTTCACTTTTTATTATAGAATTTTCAAAGGTTAGAATGGGCTAAGAGGTTTTGTCATTAACTTTTTAAAATTTTATCTATCGCAATTAAAAATATGACTTTTATTGGATTTTTTTATTTTTCAAAAATTTCCAACTATTGACTAATCAAGCCGAACACTGCTTGACCTACCTAAGGCCAAAGCCAAGGATGACAGAGCAAATAAAATTCAAATCAAATTTAAATGAAAAAAGTTATTGAAAGGGGGAGAGGGGTACATCTACTGTCCGTATCTTGTCCCACATGGAATTGTTTCAATTCACATTTTGAAGGGTTCTGGTTTAAATCCCTCCGGCCTCATACCTTTTTCCACATTTTATTCACGAGTTTGCTAAAGAACTCATGCTGAAGCTCTCGGAAACAAAACGAAAACTCAAGCGCAAATGTGCGCAACTATTTGAGCTAAGTACAGCCCAAACCGAAGTGAACACTAGTAATGTTTTTTCAACCTTTCATGCCTTTTATTTGCTAGGTCAAACTTGCCTGGTACCCAGTTTCTGAAAAGACTAACATTTAAAATAAATTCTACCGTATTTTCTTGCAGTTCTAAATCCACAAATCGATATTATTCTTTGTAGAATTTACAGAATGAAAAAAGCTATATAAATTGGAATCTCCTTTATTTTAGAGGTGATAAAATCGAAACGTAAAAATAAGGCTGTTAATGACAATAAGTTAATCCTATAAATGATTCCATTCAATAAATTGATAGTTTTTAGTCTCAGAGCACATGTTTTTTTTACTTAATAACTGAACAAATAAAGTTTGCAGCCACAGGGATTTGAACCAGCAACCTTCAAACGTGTTTGAATTCGAATTAATTTCCGTGCGAGACCAGATGCGGACAAGAGATTTACTCCTCCCCCTCCCCTTTAAAAGATTCTTATCAAAATCCATGTGGTTTCGAGCGCATAACCTTTTGAGTTTGAGTTTTGAGCGCAACCCAATGAAAAAATTTGCCACGATAAACAATAAACATGGTGTCTTGACAGCAGAAAATAGTTTAAAAAATGTAATTTGAACTAAATTTAGTCAACGTTTTTTATCTTGGCTCAGATTTTTTATATTTCTTTATCATGAAATCTAGCAAATGCTTTGATGAGCATCTTATGTGCTTCCATTAAATTTAATTTTTTGTCTTCTAACATTCCTTTCTTAACTGTGATCCCTAAAAGTCAAAATTAACTTTTTGATGTTATGTATTTACTGTAACTAATACATTTGACACCGGTAGCGTCATCAGCGAACTGAAATGTGTTTTATGTAATGGAATATATATTTATTATCAGTTTTCAGACCAAAATTGAAAAATTGAGTGATTTGACCCACATTGCTCTGGATACAGGCCAAAACAAAACCACTTATTCACTTGAAAGAGAGGCATTTTTAATATCCATAAATTATGTTTAACCACACCTAAGTAAATTTTTGTAAAGAGGTTTTCTGACATTTTGCAGCATAAAAAATTGATTTAAAAAAAAAATTGACTAAAATCTGACTATTTTTTTGAGAGACCAGGGTAAAACAGGCTTTTAATTAGGTTTGGGTGATCCGGACACAGGATTTCTGACAGGGGAAGGGCGTGCTAAAAGTGCCAAAAACCCTGACCGAGGGAGGAGGGTGCTGAATAAACTAAAAAAATTGACCGGGGGAGAGGAGTGTTAAAAGGCTGAAAAGGTTGAAAAATTCATGAAGGTGGAAGGCAGTTCATAGCCCAGCTAGCGCCCGACCCGGTTATACCTCCGGGGATAGTTGACTGTATTTAGATAGATGACTGCAACACAGTTTGGAAATATAGAAGAAAAATTGACCGATTTTTTATTTACCAGTCAATTAATATTAATTGATGGTTTAATTGGTCGTTGATTGACTGATCAATTGACCATTGGTCAACCCTAGCGTCGCCCACCCATGAAAAAAATAAGCACATGAAAAGATGTCTTGTATCTTGAATTTATAAGTCACAAAGTTTTCGGTGACTTACCGGTAAGTTACAGGTGAGTTACTGGAATTTTCAGTCACCGGTCGGTAACCCAACCCTAGTTTTAGCTAGTTTCCGCCCAGAAAATTTTTTTAAGCCTATTGGCATCCGACCCCCTCCCCCTTTTCTTGCACCCTGAAAGAGGGGGGGGGAGCAGTTGGCAAAGTGAAAGTAAATTTATTAGCACCAGAATTACCTGAAGCTTAATATTTTTCATTATGTTATTCTTGTCGTGATAATTGTAGACCTTAAAAAATAAAATATTAGAGACGTTTTTCATCGCAGAGACATTATTATTGAAAAATACAGTGGTCTCCATCCAAGCACTGTCTGTGTTCGAGAACCATGCGCATATCCTTTATAAATCAATTGTCCACTTTTCCAAAGTTGTTTAATATTTTCTTTAGTTTGTTGGTCTTTTTTGTTACTTTCTTCAGTTTTTTTGTCGTCGTTGAGAATGCCTAGCGCCTCCTCTATAAACTCTCGTTCTGCACCTTCTTTTGGAGTTTCATTAGGGTCCACCATTCCTCCAGGTAGAGCCCAAGTTCCTAGATCAACAACAGATAAAAAAATACCCGGCTAGGATCCCGAGCTATCTGATGACACATAATCGAGGTATTAAAATTTTACTTTCAAGAAACAATTCTGTCATCTTTCGAAACGTTGCTAATACTCGAATTTGCAGAATTTATAAAAACTTGAATTTTCGACACGGTCGATTTGCTCAAAAACTGCATTCAAAAATAAGCACTTGGTGTAAAAATTATAATTCCGCTCAAGACAACAATCATTCGAATCTCGAATATTGTGAAGTTTAAATCTTTTTTGTCTTGAGCAGAAATCATATTTTCACAGCATGCTCTCATGTTGAAGGGCAATTTTTTAAGCAAAACAAAGTTTTCAACAATTTCAGTTTTCTAGAGCACCATGCACATGAAAATAGCAGCTATTTGCTGTAAAAATATTTCAGAACTATTCGTGTTGATATTAATGAAAAATGTTTTCATAAATAAATCAGTGATTACCATCTCTTCTTTTGATGCTAACAAATTGTAATTTTTTGTTCTTTATCCGAGAAACAATTGCATCTGCAGCATGATTAGGACCCCTTAAATTTATCATTATTTACATCATTGCAAAAAAAGTGAAAAACACCTAATAACAATGAGTGGTGCATATCAGAGTAATACCGATTTTTTGGAAGGGTATATCAAAGTAGCTTTTTCGTGAGGGGGGCATATATCATAGTAACGTGAATGGAGTGGCAAAAACCTGACTCACGTTTCTGTCCGGAATGACTAAAGAGCGTGTACTCTCCAAGCCAAAGAGGCAAAATGCGAGCCATTTATGCTAGAAACAAAAACTTGAGTCACTTTTTTGCCAATGATGGTCTGGGACATTGGCTTTACCGAAATATTTCGTGTAAACGTGAATATTAATTCGCGCTTAACATAGCTGAACGTTTATTTTTCCGCATCTCCTTCTCCTTCTTAAAATCTGAGGTTGAAAAATTTCGTACACTTTAAGCCTCAATATAAAAAAAAGTTTGTGGCCGCCCGTGGTCGATGTAATCTTGCCCACAACCTCAACTAACTATTACGAGCAAAGCATTTTCAGCGCTACCGGAGTATAAACCACCCCCCCCCTCCTCCTCCCAAATGGAATTTTTTAAAAGTGTTTCCAAACACGCTATATCAACTAAAAATCACCCCCTGAGTTCAAAAAAGACTTTATTTTTGCGTTCTGGTCAATAAAAAATGAGTGTTTCAACCATCTGAAAGTACCTTTTTTGACCATTTTTAAAGGGATTCAGGGCTGCATTGGGGTGGAAATGGACCTAAAATGGTCCAATTCAAAGTAAAAAGGAGGATTTTGAACATAGTTTTGTTGACTGGGCCTACCGCACAAATAAACTCTGGTATGCATATATTTTTTATACATCCAGAGTCACTTTCGAGTGATTTGCGTCTAAGGTATGTGGTGTGTGCATCTCAACCCCAAGCAACCAAGCCCCGAAGGAGGCGCAGGGGGCTTGGTTGGTTATAGATGCACGCACTCACTTAGCTTACACACGATTCCGAGCAAGACTCTTGATCAAAAATGCATTCTGAGGCTCTTTTTGCCCAGCTCCAATGACCAAAACATGGTAAAACAGGTAAAAAGTGGAAATTTCGAAAAGCGCAAAACTCAATTTTTTTATTGACCAGAACTTAAAAATAATGTCTTTTTTTGAACCCCTGAGGTGATTTTGGGTCGATATAGGGTGTTTGGAAACACTTTGAAAAGAAATTCTATTTGGGCGAGGCAGTTGGTATACTCCGGCAGGTCGCATTTCAAATAAGTTGCTCAACACCAGAATTTCTGAGTTAGGAATCCTGACTCTAACGTCAGACCAACTAGTAGTCATAATAGCTGCTGAGCACAAATAACTGGTGTTAGAAAAGTTCGGAAACTTTTTTTGACCTCATTTTTATAATTGAAAATATCAATATAAAATAATTCTGTAAAATGGGTTTTGTAGCCCTGTTCCTCCTCTTCAAAACTGTATATCCATTTTTTATTTATAATACCATCTGCTAAGAAAAGGAAGCAAAGGAAGGAAGGACACAAAATTAATTTATGCAGTGACTCAATTGTTGCTATCTTTGCTTTCCATCTTTGTTTGAACTTGTTTGAACTTAAACGATTGCGCAAATGTATTGCTGCCAATGGCGGCCATTTTTATGAGTAAAATAAAAAGTGATATACAGTTTTGAAGAGGAGGAACAGGGCTACAAAACCCATTTTACAGAATTATTTTATATTGCTACTTTCAATTTATAAAATGAGGTCAAAAAAAGTTTCCGAACTTTTCTAACACCAGTTATTGCAAAATCAGATGTGAAAAACTGTGTGGTACGCCCTCGAATACCGTATTTATTCTAAAAGAGCCAAATCAGATAATAACCTACCCCCCCCAATTGATTTTGGAGGATACCTAAAAAGCCATTATTTGAAAAACTTGCTATAAGTAATTGCCAGACGCTGAGCTTGAGCGTGAGCCGGCCAGCTTAATCCTAAATGCTTGGGAAGAGCAGAGGAATTGATGTGTATTTCTAGTAGCGCTTTGAGCAGGAGGTTCGGTGGGTTAGATTCTAGAAACCCTGAGCTTTCTAGTAGGCATGAAAAAAATTCTGGAAAAATAAGTATATTGCCAATTGCCTGAAAAAAAATATCTAAGAGTCGCTGTGAAAATTGGGCTTTTTGAAGGCATTACACACAAGTTTTCAGGTTTTTCTTGCTACATTCGTGCCAGCAGGTATTGAAATTCCCAGGTAGTCTAACATTACAGTCAGGAATTGCAAAAAAATCTTATTTCGCACTCGCTTTGCAAAACTCTAATCGACAAAAAAACAACTTGCATTTGCCAAGCAATCCTCGGCCTTTAAGACCTGTTCTTCCATAGGGTTCAGAGCTCTGTGCTCAGCATCAAGATTGTAATTCCGTTGTTCTACAACTAGTTTGAACTTCTTGCTATTATCATCTTTGCGGTAGTGCCTGCAAAAAAATAAAGCATCACTTTTAACCCTCCAATGGTCGAGCGTGACCTTTGCTGCTGTGCAGAATTTCACGATGGTATTTTATTTGAACACGATGGTATTTTGGCGGGCAATACTTTTTTGTTAAATTTCTTTTTTCTATACCATACCTAATTTTCTACCAAGACCAACCTAATTCTGCAAAATTTTGTGAGGATTCTAATTTTTCGACATAAAATGACTTTGAATGCTCAGAATCCGACAGCCAGAAGCCCCTAATTTTTTTTTATGATCTACTAAAGGACAAATTTTTCGCGAAAAAGGGATTGGGCGGATCAGGATTCCAGTCCGATGGGCTATATCACTCATAATTTCACCCTCAACCATTCAAAATTACCATTAACCTGAAATTCTCAGCGTTTAAGACAATCGGACTGAAATTCTGATCTTCTGCTTTCACGCAAAAAGTTTACCCCCTTTAATAAACGCAATAAAAAAATTCGAAAATTCTGCGAGGAGCAGCAAAAGTCACGCTCGATTTTTCATGTTAATTAAAAAAAATCTCTTACGTGACATAGGATATTGCGACTAATCGTTCCGAAATTCCTAAATGCGTCCATGTCGTTGAACTTGCACTGTGATGCATCTTGTAAATCAGCCCTTCTTGATTACAAGCACTGACTGGGCTGTGTAATCCACAGGGTTTATTCAGGCCAGATCGTGTTCCAATCTACTTGTTCATCGCTACTTTTAACTTGTGTACCGCTGCTGGTTGTTCTTTTCGCCTGTGCCATGATATGGCTTCTCTACAAGCGCAACAGTAATTTTTATTTTTGTAATTTTTTTAGCATATACCTGAATTTCTATGAGAGCTGGGCGTTTTGTTGAAAAATTCATAGATTTTTGAAAGTGCAGTTAAAAAATATTTCACTTGAAACGTTGAAAAAGGACATTTTTCGGTAGGCACCAAAGTAAATAATATTTGTGGATAATTTTGGATAATTTGTGGAGCACTTGCACCGCGTACCCTTCCCGCATACCCATCCCCACTCGATCGCAACCCGTCCGGATCACTCAATGAACCGGGGGAAACAAGGCAAATGTTATCGTGGGACCCTCATCAGAAGACCCTAATCCTGAGCCATGTATAAAAGTTTGAGTGGGAGATGCTCGGTACAATTTAGCCAAATATTCTAAAAGAGGGTTATGTCAGGTGAAATAATAGTGAAAGGTGTGAAGCGCTTGTGGGTAGTTTTAATGTCAAGATTTGGCGCAAATTTGAACGAGGTGTTGAAGTGTTGTGAACGGAATTATTATGGGCGCTAGTCATGTTTTAAGTGACTTTTGGATCGTAAGGTAGTAAAAATTAAACCACCCTTGCCCTTCCTACACCGGTACCGCGTCAGTGCCATTTACAGCACTGTTCTTCTCACGCCTGCACCTACGATACCGAGGTCGAGCTAAACTTGCCCGTTGTAAGAGACCTATAAGTACAGTCGAGCCCGCATTTAGTGTACACCCAAGGGACCGACTCAGGTGTTCACTTATGCGAGTGTACAGTAAAGCAAATTTTTACATCAAAACTACGGCTAGCTGTACACTAAATCGGGAAAAACCGATAAAGCATTTTTTATATATAAAAACTTCATTTCAACAAAGTACATCCATCGAAAAAATCGGCGCTAGTATAGAATACCCCCCCTAAAATCTGACCCTATAAAAATCGCTGTAACTGCCATTTCGAACAACAAGTTCAGCTTAGCCTTAGGGGTAGGCCGGGGTACGGAATTGTGAGTAATAAATAGTTTACGCACTTTCCAGGAGTAGTCTAGCACCCCTTTTTTCGGCGGGTAGTAAGGAAGAGAAGGAGATTATCAGAGCGGGCATGAGAGTGAAAATATTCTATATGATCGGGAAAGGTCAAATTGAAATCAAATTTTGAGAATTGTTCAGTTTAATACAATAATTGAAATGTCCTAGTCTAAGCCTAAACAGTGTTGAAAGCCAAGCCTAAGTTATTTTTTAATTTTTTTGTAATAACCCACGTGTTAAATAATTATATATGAGCTGAGTTAGTTTTTGATTTTTGTAATAACAAAGTTTAAAATCATTTACCGTATTTTCTCTATTAAACGAGCCCTCTCCAATAAACGGGCCCTCGACTTTGAGACTTATATCTGAGGCCCAGAGTACACATTTTGCAAAGTTTTTTGCGTTTCCTTAACTCCCACGGCGTGTCAAACACGTCAAATGACCAAATCGGGCTTGGCGTTCTGTTTTAATGAAAATTCAAGTTTCTCATTTTAAATACCATTGACAAAAATATGTTCATTTTATGCACTAAATTCATATACTGTTTTTTTTTAATTTTCTATAGATACTTCTCGTCTAAAAAGTCGTTTCCAAATTCAATTTCCGTATTTAAAGGGAGGACGTACTTTTTATATACGCATTGTCTAGGTATAAGGTTCAAATCCGCTTGGGTGCAACCCTATTTTTTACCCCATTTTTTCATGTTTTATTTACAAGTTTGGTGTCAAAATGATCTTTGGTCTCTTGGCTATCCAACAAGACCATCAGCACAAGGTTTAAGAATAATCAGGAGTAGTATAGTACCCCCTTTTTCGGCGGGTAGCTAAGGAAGGGAAGGAGATTATGAGAGCGGCATGAGAGTGAAAATATTCTATGATTCGGGAAAGGTCAAATTGAAATCAAATTTCGAGAATTGTTCAGTTTAATACAATAATTGAAATGTCTTAGTCTAAGCCTGAACAGTGTTTGAAAGCCAAGCCTAAGTTATTTTTATTTTTTTTTTGTGATAACCCGAGTGTTAAATATTTATATATGAGCATGAGTTAGTTTTGATTTTTTTGTAATAACACAAGTCTAAAATCATTTAATTTAGAACAAAGTTATTTCTTGAACTCTTGTAATAATTTGAGTCTGAAATATCTCTTTGTAAGAGCAATTCCATTTGTTGCCTATTTAAGCAATTATACCCAATATATTTATAACAATGAAACAAATATTGAGACTAGCTACCCCAGACTTAAGGTCTCTAAGTTCAGAACAGTTATGTGAAAAAACCTAGCATGAGTATAATTCTAGCTTTTTTAAAACCGCCGTATTCCAATGCTATATTAGAAAGCCAGTCCATGCACCGGAATACGTTAACTGATCAAGGGGATCATATAAATATTTTTTTCAAATTTTTTATTTATTTTTACTTGTTTTCATGTTTTTTTAGTTTTTATAATTTCTGGTGAATAAAATTATTCGTAACCAAAAGGTAAAATCCTGTAGTCTGAGCGATAGCCTTTTCTATTACAAGGAGAGTACTTTTTAGACTGCTTTTTAGATATTACTGTGGATTGCTTGTTTGTAAGAATTCTATTATATTCAGATACAATAGGAGAGTCTTGTCCTAACACTTGTCTTTTAAAAGCTTCATAGGTGAATATAGAACATGTTTTAGAATCAAGGGTTATACCTCGTACTTTAAGTATCGTTTTTACTAATCCTTTTGAGTCTTTCAATTTCAATCCGTATTGCTTAGGTCCAGCTGCAACAAATTCTTCAATTGTATAGTTTGAATATTCTCGAGTCATTTCACCTAGATAACTTCCTTCCTTAT
>SADC01000120.1:0-223589 GCA_004194705.1 Ditylenchus dipsaci | reverse complement strand
TACCTAAAAAGTGTAAAATTTACTAAAACTTGTTCGATCTCCGCATAAAGTGTTCATATGAAAAAACCAAAAGATACCAGCAGAAGCTGGTGAAAATACTACAAAACTGTAGGACGATTTATTTTTTCGGGAGAAATCACTGAAACGAGCTATTTAAAGTTGGCGAGCTGACTCTGCAACGCCAATTCAAAACTTCTATTTGTTTCAAAATCTTTGAATTTCTGATAAAATTAGGTAATTTTTTCACCAATCGATAGAGCGATTCCTGGGCAATCCACTGATTTAAAAATAGCTCATATAGGACACATATAAGCATGAGTTACAAATAAGAATACAAAGTTGAGAAAATATGAGAAAGTTACTACAATTTAATCGTGTTCAAATTTTTTGTCTTGACTAGAAAAATGTCGATTTGGTGTTTTGACCGATTTGACACGCCGTGTCCCACGAGCTCTACTGATTCCACTTTTAGTTTTTGGTTGAGCACCAAAAAATCTTAAAATTGACCTCAAAATTTTCCGATTTTTGAAGGGGAAAAATAAACGGGCCGGCCCGTTAATAGAGAAAATACGGTAATTTAAAAAACTAAGTTTTTTCTTGAACTCTTGTAATAATTTGAGTCTGAAATATCTCTTTGCAAACGCAATTCCATTTTTTTTCTTATATAAGCAATTATACCATACATTATATAACAATGAAACAATATCCAGACTAGCTACCCCAGACTTAAGGTCTCTAAGTTCAGAACAGTTATTGGAAAAAATAGCTTGAGTAAAATTCTAGCTTTTTTTGATAACATCGTATTACATGCTCTATTAGAAAGCCAGTCCATGCACCGAAATACGTTAACTGATCAAGGGGTCACATAAATATTTTTTTAGAACATGTTTTAGAATCCAGTGTTATTCCTCATATTTTGAGTACCGTCTTCACTGATCCTTTTGAATCTTTTAGTTTCAATCCATATTGTTTTGGTCCGGCTGCAACAAATTCTTCAATTGTATAGTTTGAATATTCTCGAGTCATCTCACCTAGATAACTTCCTTCCTTGATTAGATTGGTACTTTTAGCTACCGCCAAAAAGGGGTACTAGACTACTCCCGAGGTCTGGACAAGCTTTTCAATTGAGTTTTGAAAGTTTAAAATACGAGAATCGATAGATCAAATTTAAGAGACAAAATGGAAACGAAAATATAGCAGCTTCTCCAAAATTCAGAAAATTATGCAAATTTAGTGTCGAGAAAACTCAAAATTTAGATTTTTATATAAATTTCAGTAGTAAACACTAAAGCGAGTGTTTTTATTTAGTCGGGGCCGAACTAAAGTGTACACTAATGCAAGGTGTTCACTAATGCCGCGGTACACTATGGCCTTTACTCGACTGTACCGAAATGTGAGAAGTTTCGCCAAATTTTTAGATCTTTGGGTGGTTCATGAAAATTACCGTCGTTCACAGGGTACCGATGCTATGAAAGAGGCTGTTACGCACTGTTGCCTCAAAAAAACCTTTTTGCTTTACTTTTCTGAGCTTAGCATTGTATCCAGCAAGGGTGTATTGCACAAAAAAGACTATAGCAAGAAACTAAAAAATTATGAGCAGTTAGGACACCATTTTAAAATATAATAAGACTGAATGAATTTCAAACTCGTTTCATATGCTATTTGCAATAAAATTGAGCGTTGATCAGGCAAGCTTGATGGGCCCTTTGAATACGCAAAACAGTTCTTACTATTTTAAGAGAATAAATCGATCAGAGAAACAAGATAAACGAGAGACAAGAGAGCTATTTTCCGAAAAATGAGGCAAAAAGTTCTCGTGTCAAACATTAAATCAGGTACTTTTTAAGTACTCCCCATACTCAGATTCGCGAAAAGTAACGCAATATCACCTCCTAACTCATCTTTTCTTCTTCTAAAGAAACATTTCTAAACACTTTATTAATAAAAAACTTGTTCTAAAAATTTTGCCTACACCCCTGAAGAGTAGGTGGTCATTTTAAGGTATTTTAGAGTAATTTTTCGGTGATTTATCACATTTTCGATCAAGATGCGCATACCCACGTACCTCAGACAATGATAAAAAATGTTGATGTTTCAAGAGCAAGATATTGCCAAGAGCGAGAGCAGGAGCAAAAATTTTGACACTGAGAGCCAAGAGCAAGAACAAGAGCAAAAATTTTTTAAAAGCAGGAACCAAGAGCAAAAGCAGGCGCAAAAATTTGACACTCAGAGCCAAGAGCAGGAGCAGTAGCAAGAGCTGCCAACATTCTAGCTTTGTTCTCTAGAACCAGAAAAACGAATATAGTCACTCAAGATAATGCTCTGTGCAATTTCGGAAGACAAGCCGGTGGAAGCTGACACGCAAAGTTGTTGACGCTAATGGTCGTACCCTGGAAGCTTGAAGGAAAAGATAAAAGCATGATGTAACCGACTGCTCGGTGCGACGGCTGCGAACCAAGTTAGTGAGATTTTTAGAGAGTTTGGTTGGGAACCCGTTACCAGAAATAAACGTTTTTGAAGTCATTTGTAATGAGCTTTTGTAAAGTTTGAGTCGAGTAACCTGTACCGGGGATAAGCGATTGATGTGATAACCTAAAGTACTATTGATTCTATTGATATATGGAGATTCTTGGATGACTGGCTTCTTGACTACTTGGCTGAAGACTTTGCTAGTGCTGGCGATGACTGGCTTAGGAGCTGACTCATTTGGATGCTTGGACGGAGATGAGGATAATATTGGCGAAGCGGCTCTCTTCTTCTTGCGGATTGGAGACGACATCTGGCTCTTTTGCGCTTAACCCATTTTTTCGCACGGATATGAACTCAACATAAAAATTTCAAAAAAAATTGTCTTCGGAAACATTATATACAGGGGTAGAAGTACCGGTTTTATTATAAAAATGTTGTCGAAAACAGCATTTGATAATGACAATATGAGATTTTGCTATTTTTTGTTAGTTTTTCACGTGGAATTCTTTGAAGCAAGGTACAGGATGCAGGCCTACATTACATTTTCGCATTTCTTGTTAGTTCTCCCATCACAAACCCCGCAGTGAAAAGATAAGTCTGTTGTGACAATCAATGATTGTACCGTCAAGCCGCACACTCTCATTTACTCGCCTAGAAGTTAGTTGTCTATCTTGGGATGATCTTCGGCCGGGTCCTGTGGATGGACTTCCATATGTTTCATATAGGAGTGGCAACATAGCGGCGAAACTGGAGGTAGTCCCACTTAGGGTGGACTTTCTTACAACTGCCAGCTGTGCGTCGTGCACTGCAGTATCTACTCCAAAGCAGAAGCACGACCACCACCACTTCTTGGAGCCAATGGAAACCCTATAGTTATTGATACACTAAATCGGAAAAAACGATGAAGCATTTCACTACACCCCTGAAGAGTAGGTGGTCATTTTAAGGTATTTCAGAGTAATTTTTTCGGTGATTTATCACATTTCGATCAAGATGAGCATACCCACGTACCTCAGACAATGATAAAAAAATGCTGATATTTCCGTCATGACTAACTTTTCTCGAAAGTTCAGTCATTCTCAGAGATTGTGTGTTGTAAGCATTGAAATTATCAACTCTAGGTATGAATGCCCTCCTACTTCCCAACTTTTTTTCATAAGATCTTAAAATGAATTCATTTGTAAAAGAATCTCCGTGTATGCTCTATCAATCGTCCACTCCCTAATAATCGACAACCCTTCGTTTTTTGACTAGGATTTCAAAGTTGGAGTCATTTTCTTTAGCAATCTCAAGATTTTTGAGAGGTTGAAAAATAATCGCCAGTGAGCAATTAAGAGAGCATATACAGTAGTCATTTTGAGGCTACGAAGTAGGTATAAAATAAAAATTTTGATTTTTCTGTGATGGCCACACACTTGGTCATTTAGAAATTGTGGGTTTTATATAAGAAGACCGTTAATTTCTTAAAATTTAAGCCCTAGAAAAAAAATTAAATAATAAACCATCTTTTTTTGTTATGTATGACTTTTTATTGTCATTAAACCCACAATCAACGTATGGTCAAAAAAAAAATAAAATTTAAAATTTCACAAATTTTTCTCAATAGATTTCTGAATATAAAAAAATTGTTAAAAAGTTCTTGATTGCGAAATGAAATAAATGTAAAATGTTTGTTGATTTTAAAAAAACTTAATCTTGGTGTTTTATCACTTTTATAGCGCATACTATACGATAGTGGTGATGTAGTTCATAGGCAATTGGTGTGAAGCACATCCCAATAAAATGTTATTTGTATGGCCTGAAAAGTTTTCTATTAGCAAAATGAGCTACGGTATTTTTCTTAAATCTTCAAAAAACTCGACTTTTTCGTTTCCGCTCGAGACGATAAATATCCAAATTTGAGATCAAAATTTTTTTGTCTCGGACGGAATTTGAAATTTGACTATTTTTCAACGTGGAAAGACTTAAGCGATGAGATTCCAGATCATATCATTTATAATGTAATTTTGAGAATTTGGGAGGTTTAACTGCAAGAAATGCGCGGAAGATTCGCTCTACATCCTTATGCACTGCAAGATTTATGCCTCCGATATGCAAGCCAAGGTAGGCGACGCCGAATTGCGCCACAAGTTTTGCGACTGTTAAATTAGAGACTGTGAAATTTGAACTTAAAGATTACAGCCAGTGCTGAGCAATTTCCCGCTTTAGCTCCGCTCTTGGATCCGAGATTCTCCGCTACGAGCCAAGAACAAGAGCAGAAGCGAAAATTTTTGAAACATGGAGCCAAGGGCAGGAGCGAAAAATTTTGATCTGGGAGCACTCTAATTTTTTCTCCGACCATAAAATTTATGTCCCTATCCTCGATGGGTATCGATTTTCAAGCTTGGTCGCCTTTGTTGTTGTTTTTTATAATATTGAACTTGGTCCCTCTGTTTTTTTGCAATTGTTGAAGCTTAGTTTTGGGTTCAGGCAAGCGCTAGTCAGCTTATGTTGAGACGGTCTCAAACATACCTTAGATTCAGGTTGAGTACTTTTTAATATATACTGACTTATTTTTACAAAAAAAAATACTATTGGGCTTCTCACCCGATCTGATTGGTTTCCAGTGGTATTTTGGGCTAATGCACAGGTAGGGCAGGGTATGTTAGGAAAGATTCAAATGATTTTTTTTTATTTTCCTAACTTTTAGGAAAAAAATTTTTTGATAGGCCTGCGCTGAATTTTTTCGCCGTAAATTATGGCTCTATCCAAGGATTTTCAAGCCACATATTTTGATAACCCACAACAGCAAACTTTAAGTATAATAATCCGTTTTTGACCTTTCTTCGCCTACTCTGATTCAATTATGATCTTAAAAACATTAAATCGTGTAGAAGTCAAGAGGAAAAATTTTAAGATATGATAATTGCTAATTCAATTTTGTCAATCTGAGCGATTCTCTGCTCTTGGCTTCAAGATTCTCCGTTCCGAGCCAAGAGCGAGAGCAGGAGCAAAAATTTTGACACTGAGAGCCAAGAGCAAGAACAAGAGCAAAATTTTTAAAAGCAGGAACCAAGAGCAAAAGCAGGCGCAAAAATTTTGACACTCAGAGCCAGAGCAGGAGCAGTAGCAAGAGCTGCCAACATTCTAGCTTTGTTCTCTAGAACCAGAAAAACGAATATAGTCACTCAAGATAATGCTCTGTGCAATTTCGGAAGACAAGCGGGTGGAAGCTGGACACGCAAAGTTGTTGACGCTAATGGTCGTACCCTGGAAGCCTTGAAGGAAAAGATAAAAGCATGATGTAACCGACTGCTCGGTGCGACGGCTGCGAACCAAGTTAGTGAGATTTTAGAGAGTTTGGGTTGGGACCCGTTACCAGAAATAAACGTTTTTGAAGTCATTTGTAATGAGCTTTTGTAAAGTTTGAGTCGAGTAACCTGTACCGGGATAAGCGATTGATGTGATACCTAAAGTACTATTGATTCTATTGATATATGGAGATTCTTGGATGACTGGCTTCTTGGACTACTTGGCTGAAGACTTTGCTAGTGCTGGCGATGACTGGCTTAGGAGCTGACTCATTGGATGCTTGGACGGAGATGAGGATAATATTGGCGAAGCGGCTCTCTTCTTCTTGCGGATTGAGACGACATCTGGCTCTTTGCGCTTAACCATTTTTTCGCACGGATATGAAACTCAACATAAAATTTCAAAAAAAAATTGTCTTCGGAAACATTATATACAGGGGTAGAAGTACCGTTTTATTATAAAAATGTTGTCGAAAACAGCATTTGATAATGACAAATATGAGATTTTGCTATTTTGTTATTTCACGTGGAATTCTTTAAGCAAGGTACAGGATGCAGGCCTACATTACATTTTTCGCATTTCTTGTTAGTCTCCCATCACAAACCCCGCAGTGAAAAGATAAGTCTGTTGTGACAATCCAATGATTGTACCCGTCAAGCCGCACACTCTCATTTACTCGCCTAGAAGTTAGTTGTCTATCTTGGGATGATCTTCGGCGGGTCCTGTGGATGGACTTCCATATGTTTGCATATAGGAGGTGGCAACATAGCGGCGAAACTGGAGGTAGTCCCACTTAGGGTGGACTTTTCTATACAACTGCCAGGCGTTGTGCACTGCAGTATCTACTCCAAAGCAGAAGCACGACACCACCACTTCTTGGAGCCAATGGAAACCCTATAGTTATTGATACACTAAATCGGGGAAAAACCGATGAAGCATTTCACTACACCCCTGAAGAGTAGGTGGTCATTTTAAGGTATTTCAGAGTAATTTTTCGGTGATTTATCACATTTTCGATCAAGATGAGCATACCCACGTACTCAGACAATGATAAAAAAATGCTGATATTTCGTCATGACTAACTTTTCTCGAAAGTTCAGTCATTCTCAGAGATTGTGTGTTGTAAGCATTGAAATATCAACTCTAGTATGAATGCCCTCCTACTTCCCAACTTTTTTTTCATAAGATCTTAAAATGAATTCATTTGTAAAAGAATCTACCGTGTATGCTCTATCAATCGTCCACTCCCTAATAATCGACAACCCTTCGTTTTTTGACTAGGATTTCAAAGTTGGAGTCATTTTTCTTTAGCAATCTCAAGATTTTTGAGAGGTTGAAAAATAATCGCCAGTGAGCAATTAAGAGAGCATATACAGTAGTCATTTTGAGGCTACGAAGTAGGTATAAAATAAAAAATTTTGATTTTTCTGTGATGGCCACACACTTGGTCATTTTAGAAATTGTGGGTTTTATATTAAGAAGACCGTTAATTTCTTAAATTTAAGCCCTAGAAAAAAAAATTAAATAATAAACCATCTTTTTTGTTATGTATGACTTTTTATTTGTCATTAAACCCACAATCAACGTATGGTCAAAAAAAAATAAAATTTAAAATTTCACAAATTTTTCTCAATAGATTTCTGAATATAAAAAAATTGTTAAAAAGTTCTTGATTGCGAAATGAAATAAATGTAAAAATGTTTTGTTGATTTAAAAAAACTTAATCTTGGTGTTTTATCACTTTTATAGCGCATACTATACGATAGTTGGTGATGTAGTTCATAGGCAATTGGTGTGAAGCACATCCCAATAAAAGTTGTTTGTTATTATGTATGGCCTGAAAGTTTTCTATTAGCAAAATGAGCTACGGTATTTTTTCTAAAATCTTCAAAAAAACTCGACTTTTCGTTTCCGCTCGAGACGATAAATATCCAAATTTGAAGATCAAAATTTTTTTGTCTCGGACGGAATTTGAAATTTGACTATTTTTCAACGTGGAAAGACTTAAGCGATGAGATTCCAGATCATATCATTTATAATGTAATTTTGAGAATTTGGGAGGTTTAAACTGCAAGAATGCGCGCGAAGATTCGCTCTACATCCTTATGCACTGCAAGATTTATGCCTCACGATATGCAAGCCAAGGTAGGCGACGCCGAAATTGCGCCACAAGTTTTGCGACTGTTAAATTAGAGACTGTGAAATTTGAACTTAAAGATTACAGCCAGTGCTGAGCAATTTCCCGCTTTTAGCTCCGCTCTTGGATCCGAGATTCTCCGCTACGAGCCAAGAACAAGAGCAGAAGCGAAAATTTTGAAACATGGAGCCAAGGCAGGAGCGAAAAATTTTGATCTGGGAGCACTCTAAATTTTTCTCCGACCATAAAATTTATGTCCCTATCCCTCGATGGGTATCGATTTTCAAGCTTGGTCGCCTTTGTTGTTTTTTATAATATTGAAACTTGGTCCCTCTGTTTTTTTGCAATTGTTGAAGCTTAGTTTTGGGTTCAGGCAAGCGCTAGTCAGCTTATGTTGAGACGGTCTCAAACATACCTTAGATTCAGGTTTGAGTACTTTTTAATATATACTGACTTATTTTACAAAAAAAAAATACTATTGGGCTTCTCACCGTATCTGATTGTTTTCCAGTGGTATTTTGGGCTAATGCACAGGTAGGGCAGGGTATGTTAGGAAAGATTCAAAATGATTTTTTTATTTTTCCTAACTTTTAGGAAAAAAATTTTTGATAGGCCTGCGCTGAATTTTTCGCCGTAAATTATGGCTCTATCAAGGATTTTCAAGCCACATATTTGATAACCCACAACAGCAAACTTTAAGTATATAATCCGTTTTTGACCTTCTTCGCCTACTCTGATTCAATTATGATCTAAAAAACATTAAATCGTGTAGAGTCAGAGGAAAAATTTTAAGATATGATAATTGCTAATTCAATTTTGTCAATCTGAGCGATTCTCTGCTCTTGCTTCAAGATTCTCCGTTCCGAGCCAAGAGCGAGAGCAGGAGCAAAAATGTTGACACTGAGAGCCAAGAGCAAAAACAGGAGCAAAAATTTTAAGCAGGAACCAAGAGCAAAAGCAGGCGCAAAAATTTGACACTAAGAGCCAAGAGCAGGAGCAGTAGCAAGAGCTGCCAACATTCTAGCTTTTGTTCTCTAGAACCAGAAAAACGAATATAGTCACTCAAGATAATGCTCTGTGCAATTTCGGAAGACAAGCCGGGTGGAAGCTGGACACGCAAAGCTGTTGACGCTAATGATCGTACCCTGGAAGCTTGAAGGAGAAGATAAAAGAACGATGTCACCAAGAAGTATGATCTTTATTGGTCAAATCTTATGTTGATACAAAGTCAAGCCAATATCCACAATAAAAACGTCAAAGCTATGGGAGAAAATAAAAATATTACAAAATTGAAAATATAGAGAGATTTTTCATTTTTATTTTTTATTTTTCTGGCCACCTTTTGAATTTAAAAATTTATGTTGAATTCACGACTCTGTATATATTTTTCTCATTTGACTTTTCGCGCCTTTTCTTTCATGGATAGTGAATCCTTTTCGCTTAAAATATTCTTCGTTTTCGTAACTGTATATTAAGTCTACCGTTGTAGTAATATTTTTTGGCTACATTCTTCATCTTTTTTAAACTTTTTGAGAAATTATCCCAGAGTTTTTGTTTATTATCATTTTATCTAGATGATTTTCTCGGACGTGCAAACCCCGTATATCAACAGACTTTAAGTCACAGCTGTACAATATGAAGCCGATTAATGGCTTAGCATCCGACCATACTTCATAATATCCAAAGCCTTTCAACAAAGGCTGAAAATGAAAAATCGGTTCTGTTGACAAGCTGTGGATGTCTCTGTTGATGATATACAGTCGAACCTCTTTATAGTGACACCCCTGGGGACCGACCCCTAGGTGTCACTATATCCAGGTGTCACTATATCGGGTGTCACTATAAAGAGGTTCGACTGTAGCTGTTTCTATACAAAAACTTTCAACCTCAAATTTATGCAAATTCAATTATTTTCTCATTGTTTGATTTCTTATCATATAAGAAAAACCACAATTTTCAAATTTTTCAGGTTTGGTTTTCGCTTGTAATCAAAATATCCTGGTTTAATAAAAATTCTGGTCCAAATTCATCTTGTTTGTTTCTGAATGTAACTACGATTTCTATCCTGAGGTTTGGTATTTGTTTTTCCAAATTTTCGAACAGGCTCAGCAGTAGAGTGTCTATAATCTCCTATCGGTCATTTTCTTTTTTTGTCACCAAAAAGTCTATTTGATAATAGTTATAATAATTAACTCGGTACTATACAACAGAAAGCCGAACAATGACCCCTGTTGACTGTAGCATCTTAAGCCTTGATTTTGATCACTAAAGCATCCAGGTGCCACATATGCACCATCTTTTTCGTAATTGTCAGTATTTGGTCATTTATTCGATCTTTGTCCGTATGCAAAAACTTTTTAATTATAAATTCTTCTGCGGATGCAATACAATCGAAAAAAAAGAAAATAGCTAAAATAATGACCAGAATAAGAATGTACACTTCATTGGCTCTATAAAATATTTTGATTTGATATAGAAGCAGCATAATAATCAAAATCATCATCATCAAGATTTAAACATGGGACAATTATATATCTGAATGTTTTTTGTCTTGAACGGAATCGAAAAATTGACGGTTACTTTGAATTGAAAGAGGCATAAGGGTGCTGCCTGGAGATTCAAAACCATTTCCCCAATCAATTAACTTCTATGTGGATTTTTCAGTCTTTCAGTTTGGTTTTTAACAAAACAAGGCCTAGAGTTTAATTTAGCTATACCGTATATCTTTTAATAAGGCCCCACCTCCCAACAGTTGTTGAAAATAAGGCCCCATGGGTCTTATTAGAAGATATACGGTAGTTGCGTTCAATGCTGTAAATCTCAGCACCGCCTAAACTTCAAGCACCTGTTTCTAGCAGTTATTAGTATAACCCAGCCCGGTGGCGCGGATTATTAGGTAGCTGAGACATCGGCACCGGGCTAGTAATAAGAAAAATTAATCATTTAAACCTTCCTACATAGCGACGACGGCTTGGAACCAAAATAATTCTAACGTGTTATTGTTTCGGTGCCAGCTGGTGCCGCTATGTAGAAAAGTTCGAATGATTGATTTTTTTTATTCCTTCCAGGTGCGGATGTTTAAAATACCTGATGACACATAAAAATAATCAAATCTGTCAAAAAAGTAACAGCCTCATCTAAATTTGTAGTGCCCGGCGTATGGGTCACATGTTTCAAAGTCGAATTGAACCACTTTTTAGATTTGAAAAAAAATCTGAAAAAGCCATCGTCTTCTCCATGAAATTCTATTTCAGAAAAGGCAAAAGTCAAGCATGAGGCTCGGAGTGTTAATGTATTTTATGATCAAGAGTCTCGCTTGTAATCATGTCTAAGGCAAGTGAGTTCGCGCATCTCTAACCCCCAAGTTTCTGCGCATGCGAAGGGCGCAACCACATATCTTAGACACAAATCACTCGAAAGTTAGATTATGTATGCATACAAGAGTTTCTCTATGCGAAAGGCCCATGTTAACAAAACTATATTCAATACCCCCTGTTATTTCAGGAAAAAATTAAGAAAAAGTCAGCTTGGGGGACGAAGGCAAAAAAATTTTATAAATTTTTTTCACCAAAAAAATTTTTTTGTCTGAAAATACTTGTAAAATGTAAACAAACACTTTCAAGACTTAAAAAAACATGAGAGAGCAAGTCATTTTTTCCTGAGAAGCGAATGCATATAGAGTTGTCAGTTTCAATAGTTTCGCAGAGAAAAATTTTTTGATAAAATGTAAAGTCAGTCCGCGAATTGACTGATCAACCTAATATAACTTGAAAAAGGGGTGAAAGCTGTTAAGAAGATAGTCTCGACACGAAAGGATTAACCCTTGTTTTCGGTTTTTTAAATGTGGTTTTAGAGCCATATTTTGTTGAAAACTTGGTGTTGCATATCAGACAAACTTGTGCAAAATTAAAAGTTGAAAAAGCATAATGAATATTAAAATTTCTAAATTTTATCGAAAACGCCTAAAAATCAAAATGGAAAACGGAAAAAAATCCATCCAAAAAAAGGTTGATTATATTCTATTGAATTCGGATTTTTAGGACATGTTTGAAAGAATTTAGAAATTGTGATGTTGACCATGCTTTTCAACTTTTGCTTCTGCACAAGTTTGTCTGAGATTGCAACACTGAGTTGTTGATAAAATGTGACTTAAAAACCACATTTAAAAAACAAAAAGACTAGTAGTAGTTATTTTCCGTCAAGACTATCTCCTTAACAGCTTTCAATTCTCCTTTAAAAGTTGATATAGAAATGGATTTGACCACAACATTTTAGAGGTGATGACGTCATACCTCATTTTAGATATTTTGTTTGCCACAATTCGAATTTCGAGTTTTGCTGCATCAGCGGGAATTTGAAAATGAAAAAGTTTGTTTTTAGAAAACAAGAGCAAATAGAAAATGAGATGATGAAAATTTACAAATATAAATATGAAAAGCTAAATCCAGGTGTTTAGGGGAGGGGGTAGGTGGTATTTCCGAGGAGCTGTTTGGGAGGGGGGGGGGGTTGTTTAAGAGCGAGTAACGCCAAAAAATTTTGAATTTGTTTTTACGCTCAGCCAGTCTGAAGTTTTGACGCTGGATTCGTGTCCAGCATGGTCGATTTGCTTCTAGAAATATTTTCAAAATTTAAAAAGTCATTGTCCAATTTCAAGATCCTATCAAGATAATAATTATTCAAATATTGAATTTTTCTCAAGTCTCAATGTTTGTCTCTCGATGAGTTCACAGTTAAGTATGATGATTAACAGTCATCCTGGGCACAGAGCAAAACAATATTGAAGTAAAAAGTCATAGAGCCAGCACTTGACTAACATGAAGAGGTAGAAATAAAAGAAGCTTGACTAAAAAATTATGAATTTGCTATAACTTCCCACTTGTTTTTATATGATTCTTATCTCCACTAACCAGGCAAAGACAGTTTATTCAACAATCTTTTCATTTTTTAGCTCTCTTTCTTTTGTGATATTTTCGACACTGATGTTACGTCTTTTTCGCAAAAATTATTAAAAAATCAATGCGATAGTTAGGCCATGCCTTTGACACCCACCTCGAATACTACTCTAAGGATCTATCAGGGCAGCAGCATTAAGATTATCAAAACTGCCGGCACTGGCTTTTTTACGACACCAGTGACCTAGTTGGATACGCTTATTTTGCCGCAGAAATTTTGTGTTTTTCCTATCTTTAGATTTGTTCCAGTATTTATGATCAATTAATGTCACTGTTTCTCCATATGAAGGCGGGGCGGCATATGGGGTGGTCACACTATTACTGAAGCTATGTTTTTACAACCGATTTTCAGCAATTTTCACAAACTTTTGTCGGATATCTCTACATCTCGACCTAAAATGACCTCACGAGTAGGGTTGTCGAACTTTCGAAATTTCGAGCCTTCGGCTTGGCTCGAAGCTCAAAGTTCAAAAAGATCGAACTTTCAAGCTTTCGGCTTGACAAACCTCCTCAGGAGCTTGAAAAAAGGCATTTTTGGCACTTATTTACTTGAATAGAATACTAAGAATACAAATTTCATCCGCTGATGAAAATACACGACCTCCCCAAAAGTGTTTATTCACACATTTCAACCATTTTACATGAAAAATTCTTTTGGTCAAAAAAATTTTCCTTGGCCATCCAAGCTGATTTCGGTAAATTAAGCTAAGGATTAGGCAAGGGTAGGCCACCGCATGTTAAGACAGACTCGAACATGTTTTTCTTACTTTTTACAAGTTCAAGGAACATGTTTGAGCATGTCCTAACATACTCTGACACACCATTGCCTCAGCCTTATTTACGCGCATTTCAAAATATTTCCATCGGGCATTCCCTTTTAATATGGTTAATGAGGCTGCAGTTAAACTTAAAAGCCCAAGAGAACAATAAAAAATCATCTAACGGTTTCCGTTGAGATAGTATTTTTTCTTCAAACATAAATGTAGATCTATTTGCCCAACATCAGAGGACACCTATTTCTGTCAAGGCAATTCGAGGCAATTCTTCAAGGCAATTCGGATGATGCCAATCAAGCAGGAGGTGCGTTAGATGAAAAAAAAGCAACGCTGGTTAGTGGTCTTTTAAGGTATTGACTTTATGAAGACTTATAACAAAGCTGTCAAAATAGTGAAACAGCTGTATCCTGATTTCACGCCTACTTCTATGTTGGTTGACTTTGAACAAACTGCCATCCAATCTTCGATCGAAATTTCTCTTTGTAAATTATATTTCACACTCTGTTATAATCATCTTATCTATCATTGGATTCAGACTCAAAGATGGTTGGACAGCAATTTGTAGAGTGTGGTCTAGTGAGCCTAGTGAGCGCTATGTGAGCTTAGCGAATCACTTCGAGGCCGTATTGAATGTTTCGAGCAAGTAAAGAATGAAAATTCGTTTGTTGTCAATTATTTTAATTTGTCGTTCAATTTTTGTTGTTTCTCATTGCTAAAAAACCTTAAGAATTTGTTAAATGTGTTGTTTGAACTCAGTAAATTACAAAAAACTAATTTAAAAAATTTATTTGTCATCGAAATCACAAGTTTGAATGGCTGACCATTCAAACAGCTCGAATTTTTGAAATCCACTTTTCCAGATGGGGTGTCGTGGTTTTTTTGACACTCATGACACATTTTTCTTCAAGGCAATTCATTTGCTTGTTCCGATCTGGTGATTTTTAATGAATTCCCGCCCGTTTTGTAAAATGAATATATTCTTAATTTGTCCAAAAATAAAAAACAAGCGGGTTCTGAGGTAAGAATAAAATGATTTTCATGTTTTTTGCATAGAAATTAGCCTAGAATTACTCATATTCCTGGGTCCTGGAGTAAAATGTTTTTCAAGATATGGTTGATAGGGAGGGGGCATCATGGGTGTCGAAAATCACGATGCGCCTTTGATGGAAAAAAATATTTCAATAATCTGAGCTGTCGTAAATGGTTGGCCATTTCAGTGTTGAAAATTAACAAAAAATTGAATAGATTTTCAAATATAAAATAATTTTGAAAAGTCATTGGATTGAGAATAGAATAAAATAAGAAGATATTTTTGATTTAAAAAATTAATTTTGGTGTTTTATCACTTTTATAGCGCATACAATACGATAGTTGGTGATGTAGTTCATAGGCAATTGGTGTGAAGCACAGCCCAATAATATTTGCTGATTACGTATGGCCTAAAATAGTGAAAGTCAAGGAAAAATGTGATGCGTCGAGTGGTAATCGAACCCACGACAAATTTTTACCGGCGTCCGCCACTCTAACTGGGCTATTAATGCTTGACTTGTTTTCATTTATTATTCCTGAAAGGGCGCCCAACCGACCTCCTTACAAATGATTTTTTTTAACACGAGGATGCCGGATTGTGAGATCAGTAGTTTCTGGTGCAGAATTTTATTGCGAATTCGAATTTGTAACCCGTTTGTCAAAAAAACTTGTTTTAGTTCGAGATTTTGACCATTATGTGAATGGCATCATATGCGACCTGTGTATGTTTAGAAAAACAGCTAGTACTCGAATTTTTATGTACACATACATGACTTTATGACTTGTAAGAAGTACAGAATCTCAGCTTTTTTTTCAGATTTGGGGCCACTTTTAATATAATTTTGAGATTTTTGGGCAACCGAAAAAACCCGAGGGGCTCTATTAGACGAAATACGTTTATTTGTCACAAACCGTCCTGCAAGTGTGAAGATATCGTATTTTATATAATTAATCCTATATACCGTATTTTCTCTAATAATGCCCCCTCTCTAATAATGACCCCCTCTCTAATAATGACCCCCCCTCGGAGGGGGTTGAAAAATAATGACCCCCTCTCTAATAATGACCCCCCCCATACTTCCAGTCAAAAATCAAAAGTCAATAAAGCAAACGAACTTTAATTACATCCAAGGAGCATATATCAGACATCAACAACAACGCCTCATCATCAAAAACATTTTCTAGATCCATCTCTTCATCATAAAATTCCGGCCTCTTCTTCGTCGTTTCGAATAAAAACAGGTTCAAGTACGATTGTCTAAAGAGTCAGATACACAATACTTACATCCTTTGCGCCCTTGTTTCAATGCATCTGTTTCTCTGGGCAGTCAAACCACACCGCAGTCTCATCCATAGCAAGAATTAAATTGAACCTTATTGCATTGCGCCTCTGCTCCACATGCGTGTGCATTGTTCATGAATGCACACTATGAACTTTGATGATGAACTTAGCAACGACCTCGGCATAGTTTTCCGGCGGCTTCTGCAAGGAGAAAACTATTGAGCCATCCAATAGAAGCCTAATCAAAAAATCTTTTACATCCAACCGAAAGGCTAAAGCTAAAGAGGCACAAACCTTGATGTCGGTTCCGCGAAAGAATTCCTGTGCCATGCTGGTGATGATCCTTCTCGAGATGGGACGTTTGTTCTCGCGCATCTCCTTCACGAAATTGGCTAGTTCCAAATCAAGTTCTGCTCCAGAAAAGGTCGACCGCCCGTTCAAGTCGCTTTCGTTTTGATCCTCCAGCCGTGTTCTTAAGATATCAGTGATAACAACTTGAAAATTCCTGAGAACAATCACAATATTACATTTGTTGCCTAATCTCCGCCTCTTTGCCCCTCCATCGCTTGACAACCTTCGGTCTACGTTGAACTTTGTTGCCGCCGAATGGATCGAATTTTTCTTAGCCCAGTCGATTGCCTCCAGCTTAGTTGACGCCTCGTTATGCCGTTGTCGCTTGCGGTTGACTCGAGCCCCTTCATCTTCGTGCAGCTGTAGCTCTTCGACCTGGAAAGATTAGATTAAGTAATCATTCACACAAATCATCTGTAAAAAACCCAACCTCCTCCTCGGCAGCCTCTCGATATCTCTCCGCCTCTTCCTCTAGCACTTCCTCGCGCAACCAATTCTCATTCATCTCCATGACCGCATCCCTCTGAGCTAATTGATCTGAGTCGAAGATGTTCGGCACACGCTTGAGCAGAGCCAAATTAGCCGGATCTTCCAAGAACGACGAAGCTTTGAGCGCAAATTTTCCTGACAGCCCATTTTAAATTAACAGCAGATAAGTAATTGTAAGACATGAGTAGGCGAGAAACAAGCGGCAAACAATACAGTTATTGAACAAATGAGTGAGAACCGTTGAATATTGAACAGGTGACAATCAAATGTGTAATGTAAAGCCACTGAACAACGATTTTTTACAAAATTAACGAAAATGCAACGAAGGTTTCATAGTTTTCAGAAAAAAAATAAGAAAAAATTTAGCGGCGCCTTCGGCGCCATAGGGTTGAAAAATAATGACCCCCTCTCTAATAATGACCCTCTCTCTAATAATGACCCCCCCTCGGAGGGGGGTTGAAAAATAATGACCCGGGTCATTATTAGAGAAAATACGGTAACTCAGTTGAAATAAGGGTGAGCGTCCTCGCAGTCAAAAACGCGCAAATTCAAACAAACCTTATTTTGAATTAACCTGATACGAACAATTTTTTTGTCAAATATAAATCTTACGTTGATAATCAATTCAGCAAGACTTCTTTGATTCAATTTATCAACAAATTCCCAAGCTGCGATCTCTGAAAACAATTTTTTATATACAATGAAAATTATGGCTTTCAAAGTTGAAAAAGTTGACTTTAGATTTTTGACGTTTTGCATGGTGCAGTAGTATTTTTTCTTCATTTCAGAAAATCTTTCCGACAGTAAATTTAAAACAGTAATGCTAAATAAATTATCTGTAACCTGCCAAAATCAGATTTCAACCACTTTAAAAACAGTTAAAATAAACAGACGTTTCAGCTAAGAAACATGTTTTTAGAGCCCGGTATGACATTTTCGAAAAAAATGTGGCTAAGATTTAAAGTACCCTGTTTTTTTCGTTAGCTTTGAAAATTGTTGAAAATTGAATGCGCACAAGACCACACACATTTTTGTAAAGCCTGAAAAGGGCCCTCCTCCACTCCAAAAAGTATTTATTATGAAAAGGCTCTGCATATTTAAGCTTAGGCATCATAATTAAGCACAAGTCCAAATAATAAGTCGTCATAATGAGCGTAACGCCGAAATAAAAACACCACGATATTAATACTTTTTGGAGGAAATGCATTTAGTATACTGTCACACATTTCGTCAATAATGTTTTCGAAATAATTTTTGTTAGCATTTATTGTTCAGAAAATAAATTTGTATTTTTTTTTCAAAATTCAGAACAATTTACTAGTCGAGCTCAATGTTACTAACCAAGTTACGAATAGCTGACAAGTCACCGGCATTCACTACTCCACAAATGTCACGGTATTAGTTAGACTTATGTCGAATAGAACATAACATTAAAATGTTTAAGTTTCAACAAAAAAAATAACTCCAAAACATCAATTTACAAAAATCTATCGGCGGAAATGCGGAACTCAGGGTTTTAGTACCCAGTTCAGATCATCTTTTTATTTAACAACAAATGAAGTGATAAGTGACATTATCAGCAAACGTGCTACCAAGCGTTTGACTCCATCTAGGCTGCTTCGCAGCTAGAAATTTCATGATTCAAAAAATTTAGTTTTGGCGCCAATTCAAAATTTTGAATTTTCGGATATTTTAAGCAAAAGTTTTTTACAATAATTTACATAAACATATCAAATCCTATCTTTTCAAAAACCTCAAACTTCTTCTCGAGAAAGTAATGACCAAAAGTTTACTCAACCTTTTTCATAGAGAGCGCCCGAGCTTATGGTAATACTTTTTGACAAATTTCAGAAAATTTTGAAACAATTTGAATAATTAAAAAGTCAAAACAATTTAAAAGGTCAAAGTAAAGGTTTTTTTGCCGTGTTAATAATGAAAATTGTACTAACCAAGACTTATGTCGATGTTGTGTTTCGTGTATGTTTCTTTGAGTCGACATAAACAAAGTTATCGTGCCTGAGGCCGGCTAAAAGGAAACTAGAAGCTGCTAAAAGTGCATCAGCATCAGTGATCTGAAAAAAACATTTCAAATTAGATATTCTAAAAAAACAAACACTATTTTCTCTAATAGAACGAATTTCTCAATTCTCCCGAAAACGGGAAAATTTCAGGTCGATCTCGAAATTTTCCAGTAAAAGTCCGAAGTCTAAAATGCAGAATCAGTAGAGCTCACGAGAGTTTAGAAAATGCAACAAACAGCATTGCAAGATATTGACTTTGCACCGCGCTACAGACCCTTATAGTTGAGGAAGTCGTTTTATTCGAGGGTTCGTTCGATTAAAGAAAATACGATAAGATATTTTATGAGTAACACACTAGTAGTACCTGAGCCAAGTTTTTCATCTTCAAAGATGCCACTTTTCTGCCCCATTACTGTGGGGCACTTTCAAAGAAAAGCTCATAGGTATAGAAGAATGTTAAGCTCCGCCCCTTTTTGCCTCATACCTATGGCCTTCTTGAGCAGCTGTTATCTATTGCACGAAAAATTATTGCGAAATAGATCACAGCTAATTTTTTTAGTAAAAACCAATGAATTGGTATCAATATGTCATTATGCTGAACTGTCACTATATTGAGGTGACTGTATTCAATCCTCGAAAGTGAGGATCGAGGACGGTCGGACGGGACACCCGGTCTCGACACATCCCTGAGCGTTTTGGGGCTTTACTTCGTCCCGGATACCATCCCAGAATAATTAGTCTGTCTAGTCCCTTTGTCCTGTCTGAAGCTGCAGCGGCGCTCGATGGCGCCGTTTTTTTAAAAAGACCGCGGTGCCACCAAGCGCCGGTGTGAAAAAACCGGCAGTGTCTTTGGCGAAGCTGTTGTCGGAGGCGATTTTGAGGCAGGCGGCGCGCAGCCAGCCGACAAAAATCATATTCACTACTAGTAGTTGATGAAAATTTTTTTTGTTTGATGTACGAAAAACACTCTCTATTAGTGTTAGCACAGCATACTCTTTCTCTTTCGATAACAGCACCCATATCAGTAAAACACCTCACTCAGCACTTGGTTTTTGAACACATATAATATCTATCGATCACAAGTGTTTGACATTGTTAATCTGACGAAAGGGAAAACAGACAAAAATGTGACATTATAGAAGGCCCCGCGCTGGCGGCGGCGATCTTCTGGTTTCTCAGCGCCGACGGTGGCAATTTTTTTATTTCTTTCGTCGGCAACGTTTTTATCGGCGAGGCTGGTATGTGCTGTCCCGGTACAATTCTCCCACTCGTCCTATTTCCCATGAGACGTGACGCGCGGTTGTCATGCCGGAGGGTTTTTAGGCTTTTTTCTTGTTGCGGATATTTTTTAAATTTTTGTCCCGTCCCGCAATGAGGCATCCTCCATTTTTAATTATAAGTGACTTTGGAAAAGGCATGCACACCAGAGTTCATTTATGCGGTAGGCCTCAGTTAATAAAACATGTTCAAATCCAGGGCTGTCATCTAAAATTTAAAAAAAAAGAACATTTGGTAAGAAACAGAATTGAAATTTTTTTTCTAGGGTACCAAATAAGGAAATTTGAAATTTGCATATCGACTGATACGAAAAAAGTCGCTGGAATATTGAATTAATTAAAACTCACAAAGATAGGAACGTCAATTTTAACCAAGCTGAAAACGAAATCTTGCAATTGACTATGATTCTATTGTTTAATCCAGACAACCAGTAGTCTTTAAACTGAGTTTTTCGTTTCTTTTTCCATCGGCTCTCTAGACACTTCCTCTACAGTAATCTTCTGGCTCTTTAGCTTTGCTTGTTGAAGCTTTAACTTTGAAAGGTTTCTTATCTGTTTTTCTGAAGTCTGATTTGTTAATGGAACTATTTGCTTATTGTTACCAGTTTCTAAAAATGTAAAAACATTATTGATAATTCCTGTTTTGACCCCAGGACCCCATGTGACTCTAGAACACTTTTAAAAGAATCTTCACCATTGATGACAATGGCAACTTCGAGTTTTGAATGGCGGGCTGGAGCTTTTCATGCAGAAAAAAATATTGTGGATTCTACTTTATATCTCAATTTTATGTCTCAGTTGAGCCAAATCATATACCGATATAAAAAGTTTGTAGCTAAACGAGAGCCGACTAAGATGACCTATATGATGTTGTAGTTGGGCTCGACTAATGTATAGTTCTGAGTTTCTGAAATTCAAAAAACAATTTGATTCATTTTTAAAATCGAAAAGCTTTCCCCGCCAATTTTAAAGGCAATTTCTGAGAGAATGATAAAACCGACTCATCACAATTTTTTTCAAAATTTTTCTGTGATTTCTATAATGCTACTCTTACTGAACAACTTTAAAAAATACAGTCCATGCAAACATGCATATTGACCGAAACATATAAATTTAAAACATGCACTCGAACTTTTTTCTTAATCTTCACCATTCTGCTATAAAAGTATATTTTCACTCATTTTTCAACAGCATTTTGTAAAAATTTGTTGTCATTAAACGACTTGAATAGCACTTCCTTTTGAAGTCTCAAAACAGCTGATAATACTTATGCAAAAAGTTCAATACACCCACTTTTCTGAAAAAAATGGTATTCTCAAAATCGCAAAGTTTATGTAAAAAATCACAATTTTTAATTTTTCATGACTCGGCCTGATTTTTTTTCAGATTCAGCTTAAAAAACAGGGCAAGTTGGCCGAATAACAGTTTGGTTGGAGGGTAGGAGGGGGGGGATGTAGTTATAACTATTGAATTTCACATCTCACACAAAATTATCCCACGCATATCACGCATATCCCACATCTTTTTTTCTGCTGGAAACACCTTGAATTTTAACACCGGATCCAAGCTCAGCGTGGTCGATTTACATGTGAAATTGCTTTTACATGAAAAAATCGCCTTCAATTTCGTATTCTGCTCGAGACAAAAAAAAATCAAACGTGCTTTTGTTGAATTATAAAAATTGTTGAATAACTTTTGTCCCGAACAGAATTTGAAATTTCAGTGTCTTATTTAAAAAAGTTCAGAAAGAGTAGTAGAACATGATGGACTCACAGAAAATTTTGAAAAAAATCGCGGTAAATTTTATTTAAAACTCAAAATCCATTAAAATTTCCACTCCTGATTTTCCATTTGACAATTCAAGATGGTTTGTAACTTCAGTGCTCCTATTATTTTTAATGTCGAAATGTTGTGTTTTCAATAAAAAAACATCCAGGCATAGTTGCACGGTTCACGCGCCATTTTTTCTCGAGCTTGCACTGTTTATTTAATAGAGCACATTTTTAGCGAAAAAAATCCTGAAAGACTGAGAAAGGCAAGAACAAAAGGCCTTTGAAGTTTGCTAGTCGTCCTAACTCTTTTTAATTTTTTACGTAAAACCTTTTTTCTCACAAATCAAGCTTGAAAATTTAATATCAGATTCGTGATCAGCGTATCTGATTAACTTATGAGACCACTTATAGACTCATAATTTGACTGTCATATTTCAAATTCCTTTGAAGACAATCAATATTCAAACAAGTCAATACTTGCAATTTGAATATTGGTTTTCTTGAAAGGACTTTGAAACATGACAGTGAAATTATACTGCTCAGGTATTTCCATAGGATATTATTCCCATAGGCTAATCAGATACGCTGATCCGGAAGCCTGTGTAAGAATTTCAGATTTGCCTTGTGTTTTGTGTTTTTGCCCTACTTCGAAAACTTTAAAAAGTTAGAACTACTATCAACTTCAAAGCCGTTTCCTTCTTGCCGCAAATTTTACTGCTTCAACTTTTGTCCAGACTTTTTTGCCCAAAAAAAAGCAATTAAATGCCGATTAACTGCTAATTGTACATATGAAGGTTCAAATAAGCGGCAGAGACTGCGGCGGTGACTAAAAAAGAGCGGCGGAGGCAGCGGCAGCTAAAAAAGGGGCGGCAAACGGCGCGGCAAGCAACGACGCTTGCCGCCTGCGCTCGCCGCTAGCGGCGCCGATCGTCCAAGTATGATCAGAACATTGTAAAATTTCAAATCGTGCAATTCTCTGTCATTAAAGGATTAGGCTTCAAAAAAGAATTTTAATGTATAACTTTGTTTTTTCAAAATCACACAACACTTGCCTGTATTTTCATCTGAATGGCTGCCATCGCCGGGCGGTGAACTTCTAGCAGAAAAGTCATCATTATGCTTTTCTGAAGCTAATTTTTCAATTAGCTTTGTAAATTTTCATTTGATCTTCTTTTTTCGGTACTGAGTCTTCTGACAACTTATCACTTGAATCGGTAGGCTGATCTTTATTTAATGAGCTCAGTTTTTCCGCTTTCGACTCAGCTGTTTCTGTAATTTTTTTTAAGTTCTGCCTATTTTCAATGTAAATTAAACATTACAGTCGAGTCGTGCTAGTTTACACCAGGGGTGGGCACAGGCTGAAAAATTTATGGCCGTACGGCTCGACAAAAATACGGCTCGACCCGGCCCGCTCAGTTTAAGCTACGGCCCGAGCCGGGCGGGCTCAAGCTCGAAGCCTGGCTTCTTATTTTAAGTGATTATCTGAAAATATCTAAGGAAATTGAGACAATTCAAAGGTTGACCAAAGTCAGTTGACCAGTCATTTGACCGGCCAATTATTATTTGACCGTTCGATAAGAAATCGGTTAATTGTTCCAATTTAGAAAAATTTGCAACAGTAAATGTCTTTATGCAGTCAGCGCTCTCAGTACAGTCAACTTTCGTACTGCATTCAATTCTCGTAACACAGCCAACTCTTCAATTTTATCAAGCTTCGAGCCTGAGCCCAGCTCGAGCCGGGCCAGGCTTGTCCACATCTGGTGCACACCCCAAAAGTTCGTTTCCGCCTAGGGTCCGACATCTATTTAGCCCTAATTATATAGGTTTTTTGGCACTTCTCGGTCTCAAAAGTTCTGCATTTACTTTTAAAGCTTTATAAATTAAAACTTTTTTATCGTATTCTCAAATTTTTATTATGATTGTGGAGCCCTGTCTTCTAAAAAATATTATATAAAACTTAACTGAATATTTGTAGAAGTCAGCATTTGGCTCTTAGCAAATGTGAGGTCATTTTAAGAAAATGACAAGTGTTTTTATCACTTTAAGCGGCCAATAATTTAATTAGTCAACATTTTCAGAACTAAGCTGTAGCGCAGTTAAAAGCTACAGAGTCTATTTCACAAAAAAAATCTGAGTGTTGAGATATAGTAGTATATTAAAGGGGATTAAGCGCACTCATTCCGAAATTTTTCTATGAATGAAAAACAGGAAAATCACAGGAAAAGTATAGCATAAGATATTGGAATTCTCCGACTGGCTTTTCCTGCGACATCTTGCTGCGCTTTTTCAGAAGAGTTAGCATCCAAGCGAACATCTCATCTGTTTGCAATCTGAAATAGTAATTAGACACACATTCGACATTGGAGTTGATGACTGAACACCATAACAAATGACAGATGATAAAAAAACACGGCAAAACAAAGCAGATTTAAAACGTACGGCAAAACCACGGCAAAAAAAGCAAAACTACGCAAATGCTACGTTTTCGTGGTGAAATTGTCACCCTGACTGATATTGCTTTCAAAAACGAAAAATGGTCAAAATCCACGCGTTTTTCAAAATTTCGGATTTTCATGTTTTTTAGAGAAATTGATTTTCATCAAAAACCATATCTCAACACTTCAATTTTAAAAAAACATTCTGCAAATTAGTCTGTTAGCTCTTTAGTGCGCTACAATATGACTGTGACATGCTGTCGAAGCGCAAAATGCTGACTTAAGGGGCATGCCCGTACCCGACACCGAGAAAAGGCGGGGACCAGCACTTTTTTCTTTCTCTATCAATTTTCACATGCATACGCATTCAGATTTTTAAGTTTTATGTCTAGTTTTTAAAAGTAGTATAGGGTCATTAAAGGACCATGAAACTTGATAAGCACAGCAATTTGCGTAATTCGAATTCGCGCGGGACCACCCTAATTGGTCCATAATGTTTTGAATTATTTTTTTATGTGCACTGAAAATTTGAATCTCATTTATGAGTAAGTTTTTAACTTAACTTAGAGAAGTAGATATGGTGCAGTGAAAGTAGGATAAGTTGTCCGATCTGGCAATGTCGAGCAACGTTGGGCTCGACTAGTAAACGGTTCTATATTTTGAAAAAATTTTATATGCAAACAAAAAACAATTCGAAAAGATTATTGACAAAATTAGGGGGTCCCGCGCGAATTCAAAATTTCCAAATTTCTGTGCTTATCAAGTTGCATTGTCCTTTAATATTAGATTTGACGCAAAACGAGTGAAAAATAAACGATTCAAAAAAATTGCTGGTCCCCGTTAACTTTTTGAAACGCACGGGCATGCCCCTTTTAAGCTTTAATTTTTGACCAGTTAAAGTGATAAAAACGCTTGTAACTTCTCAAATGACCTCACAAATATTTGCATCCATAATATAATAATAAATATTGAAAAACTGAATCCTAACGTGCAATATTCAAGAGTCCCATATGAAAAATTGTTCAAAAGTTTAATGCCTTTTAAACCAATGTTTTGTAATAAAATAATCAAAACCAACTTATGGATTTTTCTTAGGAAATATGTCTTCCAACAATTTATTCAGTTGATCTGACCACTGAGTCTTCAACTTGTCGATTGCACTATCTAAAAAAATTATAGATGAAAATTATATAAAAAAAATTAAAGGTATGACTTTCATACAGCCATTTTCTGTGATTTCAAAACCATGGTGGCCGATGGCGATATTTTGGTATGCTTGAGTATTCCACATCGTATTCTCTCTAATAGGCCGGCATTCTTCAACAACCCGGCAACCTCCTATTTTCGTACTAAGTTTTGAGAGTTAAGGCCATTTTGATTGACAATTTTCACATTTTTAGGGGTTTGGTAAATAACTCGGCATGCCAGCTGATTAGAGTGAATACGGTATACTCTATTTAAATAAGCTGGAAGGAATCAAAACAAATTTAATAGCTAAAATTATATTTTTGCCCTTCCATCCCAGATCTCTGAAATCTCCCTAGTATCTAGACCATGGCGCAGAAAGCTTAAAACTCTTGTTTCATATAGTCCTAACAAATAACAGCAGCATATTTTTCGAAATTCGCGGAATCCATGATTATAATAAATGCTTAATTATCCAATTCAAACTGCAGAGTTCATGCACAAGTGGTAGAATCGAATGTTTTGGCCCGGACCTTTGCTGAAACTCGTCCTTGAAAGCTGAAATCCGAGAATTATACGAAAAATAGATGTTGCACGGCGAGAAAAGGGTAACAAAGGAAGGAATACGGAAGCTGCGTCGATGTCAGTCTATCGCTAGTGGATCGTTAAAGCCTGGAACAGACTTTTGAAAGAGCTCATCACCGAGTCGTTTAAGTGGTGCTAGGTTACAAATTCCATCGATAGGTGTGAAGATGATATGATTCACTGCCTCAAAGAGCATGAGCCGGTGCTGAGTGGTCGACTGAAGATGAGGAGAAGAAAACGGTCTAGCTGATGGAAGAAGTGGACCTCGATGAAGCGGAAGAAAATGCGTTTATACATAGACATTTCAATAAAATGACCCGATTTTCTGCTCTACTCATAGACGTACACAGAAGGTGGAGGCTAGTCGGGCTATAGCACCCTCCCAGTCAGGATTTCAGCCTATTTAGCATCACGACCGAATAGCACATAAAGGTTGCAAATGTCGAATTGATAATTGGACAGACTGCAAATAAAAAACTGGACTTGTTAGCCCTCATCGACTACCAGGTCATGCGATTCACAATTCACCCTAAAACAATTCACACTTGCCCCCTTGTGAGCTTTGCAACTGGCAACCGGGGTTTTTATTGTTTTTTTAAATAAATCTTGAAAAAGGGCTTTGTGACGCTCCCATTCTGGGCCATGGCTGTCGATAAAAAAGGATTTTGAAAAATTTTGATCATGGCTGTCTTATAAAAAAACCAAGTACTATATAGAAATCAATTAAAAAGTTGGTGACCACCTCAAAAATTCGAATACATCGAAATATGGACGCTGCTGGAATATACCCCCTCCCAATAATTTTTGAAGTACCCCAAAACAATACTTTTTTTTTTGAAAATGCTTAAATTATTACGTGTTGTCCCTGAGCCTAATGCCTACGGCCCGAAGCCTAAGGGCTAAGCCTATTTCCTAAGCCTAAAGTCACTGGGAAGGGGGGGGGGGGGGAGAGCTTATATTACAGTAGGGTTTTCTTTTAAAGGGGGGGGGTTGCTTAAATTACAGTACCGACGAAATATGTAACTTCGGAGGCCTGTATATTTAACCAAAAAAAGTAGCGCTACTAAATGCGTCATCGGGGTGTATGTGTAAGAATCCAGCATACTGAAAATTACTATCGGCAATTTTAGATTACAAAGAAATAAAATTCAAAATTACAAAAATCAATCATCAACGCTGAAAAATTTACCTATCGGTGCCTTTTCTGAAAGTTGCTCACAGTTTTCGTCAGCAAATTTGCGTAATTCATCAATAAGAGTTGTTTTCGTTGCATTTTTTTGGATAACCTAAAGTTGTTGGTCATTTTAGAGTCATATTAAAAGCCGACTTGCCATATTTCTTCGGGAATTTAGAAATCATGTTATTAATTTGTTTTATCCCATATTCTTTAAGTTGACTGATACAATGCTGCTTAATTTGTTTTTTGTCAGCTAAAAGATAAATCATTAAGGAAAAGCCTTTATTGCCATGAAAATGTGTGCCAAAGTACGTAAAAGCCCAAGTGCCCGCCCCCTCTTAACAGTATTTTTCTCTGAGCCTACCTTTTTCGGTTCCCTTGATTTTTTCAGCTTTATCAATTGCAACGTGGGGTGTGCCGATTCTTAACCGCGAAGCGGCCGAATACTTTTGATATTGTTGGTGCAAAAAGTGTGAAATAAGGAAAAATGAAAAAAAAGTTGGCTAAAAGAAAAATACTCTTTGAAGGAGGTGGGCATTTGGGCTTCTGTCCGAGATCATTTGTATCCTTAAGATGGCACTTGTGCACTTGAGGAAGTTTTTTTATACTTTAACTGTTAAAAGACTATCGCAGTTGATTAAAATGGCAATTTCGCCTTTTCGAAATCGCGGGAGAAAGCTCTTTTATTTCAAGAATGTCTTTTAGAATAATTTTTCCGAAATACAGAAGCCTCCACTAGTCGAGCCCAATTTTGCTTGACAATGCCAGATGGGATGACTCAATCGTCTTCCACGGAGCTACAACATCTTGTAGAAATTATTATAAAAATCATTTACGTAATGGTCACCGCATTCTCTCCAATAGAAGCCCGGTGCTTCGATTTTTCAACCTCCGGGGGGGGGGGGGGGTAGGTGTAAAACTCAAGGAGGGAAATCAAAATATATGGTCGTCAATTGCACCCTAAGTTTAATTAACTAGTTTGGGTTTCTATTTACTTAACAGCATCCTGCCTTCCTCTTAGGGCCGGGGGCTTCTATTAGAAAGAATATGGTGATTAATATTACCCTTTGAAGAAAAATGGGGAAAGTCTTTGCAGACTATTATGTAGTTTTTAGTTTTATAATAAAGCTGAAAAAAAACCTTTTTCTATATGTGTTATATGTTCATTTTCCAGAACACTGCTTGTAGTAGGTGCGAATGACGAAGCGGCAGCCAGATGATCATCCAAATCAGCTGTCATTTTACCTTCACGCTTAGAATCAGAAGAAGTTTTACTTTCTACGTCTTCATTCTCTGGTTTATTCTCCAGTGATACTATTTCTAAAAAAAACGTGTTGTTTTTTATTGCTTTCGGTTAAACTACTAATTGGGATTTCAAAAGTTCTAATTTTCATGACACTATAGTTAGTATAAAAAATGAGGGTATAGGTATATACTCTTCACACTCCAAATAGTCGGATAATTTCTTTGGAGTAATTAAAAATTTCGCTTTCAGATAATCTCACGACTGTGTCCCGGACTAAATCGGGTGGAGAAACACGAATACCGTATTTTCTCTATTAATTACCACGGGGTAATTATTTTTCAACCCTTGAAAAATCGTAAAAAATTATTTTGAATTTGATATTTTTGGGTGCTCAACCAAATTTTAAAAAGTGGTATGAACTAAGTTCGTGGTGATTAAGAAAACGCAAAAACAGATATGCAAAAAAAAATTTGAGCTGAGATGGGTGCCTATGGGAGTAATTAATAGAAAGGGGGTGATTATTAGAGATGGAGTAATTGATAGAAAAAATACGGTATGCAATCCATTTCGAAATTCACCTCGAAAGTAGGTCAGCCGTAGGCATAGTTGCACTCAAATTTTTTTGGCGCCGGCACCGACGCCGGCGCCAGTGGGCGCCGGCTATTCTGAAGGCGCCGGGTTTTTCAAAAAATCGGCGCCGGGCGCATTGTGTGGCGCCGGTCATTTTGCGGGAGCCGGGCGCCAGAAAAATCTAAAAGTAACTAGAAAAATGTTCATTTCAAAAAAGTTCGTTTTTTCATTATCAATAAAAAGTGACATGAATTTATCATTCTCTTGTTATACATAAATGGTTATACATTTTTACAATTATCGATGCGTTAGACGTTTTTCTTGAGCTATTCGCATTGAAGGATATATATACATGTAATATACACGTGCGATTCACAGCCACTGCGCTTGCACAAATAAACAAGATGTCAAACGCTAGCATGACCAGTGATAAGTGAAACCTAGACCAGTAATAAGCTTGTCAAGTCACTTAAATTAAGTGCATGAAAACGTGTAAGTTGAAGTTCATTGTAACAAGTTCAATTGCTGAAACTTCTTCAATTTCATGACTTTTTGGTTAACTATATGTACAAAAAGAATGAATCGTTTATTTTTTTAAAGCGAAAATCAATAAAAAAAAATTAAAAAGATTGCAAATTTTTTGAAAAAAAGACCTTTTGGAAAAAATACTAAAATTTGCTTGAAAAACGGGCGCCGGAACCGGAATTTTTCAAAATCGGAATAAATCGGAGGCAGAAAATTATCACCGCAAGCTTTGCTTACAAATATCGAATTCACTTCACGACAAAAAGTTATAAACGTCTAAAATCGGTGGAATTTCTTGAGACATCCTTTTCGCATGAATTGCTGTAATACAGAGCGAAAAATAATCATACCCGATGGCATAATCGGCAGGACATGTCAGATTCAAAATCTATCTTAAAAAAGAAGACTGTACGATCGAATTCGCAAATCTGTTAAAGCCATCTTGTAAAGCATATTCAATTTGCATAGTGTAGCCGGAGTTATTTGGCGGACAGCGACAAAAAAACTTTGAGCTCTAGGTGAAAGAAAACCGGAGAACCACCAAAAAACGCCAATTTGGATATTTCAACGCTCCAATTCTGTTTGTTTTGCTTGTTAAGTACAAATCTAATTTTTATGACCTTATGTAACTTTTTGATTTTCACGTCAAACAGTGATGTTTCAAAAAAAATCTGAGAATTTTTTGAAAAATCAAATTTCTCTGATGCATGTCATGTGACAATATGTATCGTGACAATTCGAGCTTTTGAAAAATTCTTAATTTTTTCTTCAAAACATCACTGTTAGACGTGAAATTGAGAAGTAACATGAGGTCATAATGATCAGATTTGGCACTTGACAAGCAAAACACCGAGTATTGGAGCACTGAAATATCCAAAATTGGCGTTTTTGAGGTTTTCCGGCTTTCTTTGACTTAGAACTCAAAATTTTTGACGCTGTCCGTCAAAATCACTCCGGCTACACTATGCAAATCGACAATGCTCGACAGATAGCTTTACAGAATTTCCGAATTCGGTCTCGAACAGTTCAGGTGGTTTCCTTGTGACATACGGACCTTTAAAATAAGGAGTTTCGGCTAATTAGTGAAAATACGGTAATTGTATTTTTTGGTTTAACACACTTTTAGGCTATACTATAGAATGCCCCCCCCCAGCTAGCGAAAAATTTACTTTTCCTGAAGGGGAAAGGACCCGTCCCATTTTGATTCTCGTGCTCTGAATAGGCACGGAAACACTTTGGTTTCCGAAAAAATCGAAAAAAAATTTTCGATTTGCCTTGGTCCCCCAAGGTAAAAAATTTAAGAAATTCAAAAAAAAAAATTTTTTTGAATTCCCGCCAAAACATTTTTAAAGGGAATTAGGGCTGTATTGGGAGGGGAGGGACAAAAGAGGGCCACTAATCACATAAGGCCCTAACAAGAAGATGTTGAACATAGTTTGAATACTGGGCCTACCGCATAAATAAACTCTGTGTATGAATGCTTTTTAATGCATCCAGAGCAGTGTTTCCAAAAAGCAGAAGCGGAAATCAGAAACAGAAATCTGAACGCAGAAAGCAGAATCAGTACAGAAGCAGAAGCATAAAGCAGAAGCATAAGAACTTTTCTGCCTCTGCTTCTGCTTCTGCTTTTCAAAACGTTCTGTTTCTGCTTCTGCTTCTGCTTTCAAACTTTATGCTTCTGCTTTCTGCTTCTGCTTTTCAAACTTTCTGTTTCTGCTTCTGCTTCTGCTTTCAAACTTATGCTTCTGCTTTCTGCTTCTGCTTTTGAAACTTTCTGCTTCTGCATTCAGTTTCTACCTATTTTCTATTCTGACTCATTTATTCGTTCTTTAAGCCTTTGATCATACTCTGACTTTAACATATTATTTTTAAAATTAGATTAAGATACCGGGAAAAATGCTGCTGAATATGCCGAGAAGAGTGCTGACTAGAATGGTTTTCTACTGGTTATTGACTCAACGCCTGACAGTTCGACTAAGAACGTAACTACTCTCCCTTTTAATGCAGCCTTTAACTTTTCCGACTATTCAGGTGGAAAATTCTGGCAAGCGTCATAGGCCGGTTTGTCAGAGCGTTATCAAGCAGAGAGTCCCTGATGCTGCGCCTGTCAAGAAGACGCTAGCCAGGAAAGCAGCTGCTCCCAAGTCTAATGTTAATTCAGATCGGAAGTTACGCTCTACCAAGTCTCCTGCTCCCACCAGCTCCAGTTTTTCTTTGCTGGGCTGCGTCGATTTGGTGCAGGTCTTTGAAGCTTCCATCTGGAGGAGATGATTAGAAGTGGCGAAGCGGTCAGTTCTCCTCCAAAACGCACTTCGGGCAAGATTTTCGAGTCTCTTCCGGCCAAGCATCAGTGTCTGGACGCTAAGAATATGGCTGAGGAAGTGGTCAATGCACCTGTCGATGATGATGCTTCTCTTGACATTTCGGTTGAAGGTACACCTTGCTGCTATTTGCTTTTCAGTATGGCTCCATATATAGTTTTTTCAGATGATTCGGTGGTACGCCTTATTGCAGTGCTAGCCGTGCGGGCAGATGGACGTTGCCCAATTGCTCAAGTGCGCTACTCAGATGGTTCGAGAAGATTATCGCAACTGCTAAGCTGGCGGAACAGTCTCCATTGGTTAGTCATCTTACCAGTTTTGTTTATAGCGCTAAAATTGATTCTCTTAGACGCTGATCAATTACTATGAGGTCTATCTCAATCTCGTTTGCTGATCGTCTGGTTCAGACAGAAAATGTTGAGTATGGAAATTGTTTTTCTTTAATTGTTTGTTTCCGTTACCTTTGTTATGGTTGTTGACTGCTGCTCAATAAATCTTCTTTTGAAAACCATGCGCTGACATATTTTGCATGTACTTCGGCTTGAGGGATTTTGTCATGGTACCGTCACTTACCTTAAAGATGATTCGAGCATGAATTTTGATCATAATATGCATACAGAGTTCTTTTTTGCCCAGTTCCAGTGACCAAAGCGGGGTAGAATAGCCTTTAGTTGATGACTTAACTACCGCTCGTCAATAAAAGGTCAAAATTAACGGCAGTGGTAATTTCTTATAAAAATGCGAAATGGCGGACAAATGAGGTGCGGCCAAATGAGTAGTAACCGAGAAATAAGTCTGGAGTCGAGGAGTGTCTTATGAAGAAGAACGTCTTTTACAGGAAAAACGTTATATTTACATAAAGTCTGATTCATTTGGGTAAAAAAAGTTTCGGTTATTAAGGTTATCAGATTACAGTGGCTTATAATCATTATTGAACGTTGAATAAGTAAGCGTTAAGAAATAATATTAAAAAATATACAAAAACTGCAGAAAAAGCAAAAACACTTTTGAAAAGCCAAAATCAAAAGCAGGAGCAGATTGCCACGAGCAGAAGCAGAAAGCTACAAAAGCAGAAACAGAAAGCAGAAGCATAAAGTTTCAAAAGCAGAAGCAGAAACAGAAAGTTTGAAAAGCAGAAGCAGAAAGCAGAAGCATAAAGTTTCAAAAGCAGAAGCAGAAACAGAATGTTTGACAGCAGAACAGAAATCAGAAACAGAATTTCCGCTTCTGATTGTGGCGATCCGCTTCTGCTTTTTGGAAACACTGTTCCAGAGTCACTTTCGAGTGATTTGTGTCTAAGGTATGTGGGTGTGCGCATCTCAACTCCAAGCCCCAAGCCCCCTGCGCCCCCGAAGGGGCGCAGGGGGCTTGAGAGTTAGAGATGCGCGCACTCACTTACCTTAGACATGATTCCGAGAAGTACTCTTGACCATAAAATGTATATAGAGTCTCTTTTTGCCACGGCCCAGTTGAAAAACATGGCAGGACATCCGAAGTAGTCCAGAATTCACTTTTTTTATAATTTTGCAATGAAGGTGCCCCTTTTATTTCCTTCCCCTCCCAATACAGCCCTAAATCCCTTAAAAAATGTTTTGGCGGGAATTCGAAAAAATATTTTTTTTAATTCTTAAATTTTCACCTTGGGGACCAAGGCAAATCGAAAATTTTTTTTCGATTTTTCGGAAACCAAAGTGTTTCCGTGCCTATTCAGAGCACGAGATCGAAATGGGACGGGTCCTTTCCCCTTCAGGAAAAGTAAATTTTTCGCTAGCTGTGGGGGGGGGGCATTCTATAGTGTTACCCACTTTTATTTTTAAAAACTGGCTAGAAAATTTCGCAGGGGCTTTATCACACTAGTTATATCTAAGTAGCTCAGATTAATTTCAGTACAAATTTTATTGATTTATACGAGAAAAAAATTTATTCTGCAATTTTTTAATTTTTAACCTACCTTCCATGATATTTGGTTTTATTTCATTTCTTGAACTGCTTTGTGTTTTTGTTATTTCTTTTTTACCACCTTAATACAAGTTTATTAATACAAGTTTTGATATAATTTTTTGCCACTTATTCTTACATGCATTATTGGCAATCAGTTTTTTTAATGACTGTTTTTTCTTTTCACACATTTATAAAATATGAAAAAGCAATATTTTCAGGCTTCATAATGTGAACATGATTTAAGATGAGATACCACCTGAGTCTCTTTCGAGTGATTTGTGTCTAAGGTATGTGGGTGTGCTCATCTCAACTCCAAGCCCACAAGCCCCTGCGCCCCCGAAGGGGCTTGAGAGTCAGAGATGCGCGCACTCACTCACTCACTCACTCACTCACTCACTTTGAACATGATTCGAGAATTACTCTTGATCAAAAAATAGCTTTTTCGCCAACGCCCATGTTGAAAACATGGTGAGACAGCCAAATATGGCAATACCGTATATCTTCGAATAAAGACCCATGACGCCTTTTTTCAACCCCTCTTTGGAGGTGGGCCCTTATTAAAAGGTGGGGCTTTATTAGAATATGCCTTTTAGACCTTATTAGGCTTTTTTGAGGTGGGGCCTTATTTTTCAACACCTGTTGGGAGGTGAGGCCTTATTATAAGGTGGAGTCTTAATAGAAGGAAGGGCCTTATTAGAAGATATACTTTGCTACAAATTGGCCCCTTTCATTTCCTTTTACTCCCAATACAGACCTCAATTAAAAAAAAATTTCAACTTTTTCTAAATTTTACCTTGGGGACTATGTCAAATCGAATTTTTTTTCACTTTCAGAGAATATTACGACTGTGTCCCGGATAAATCGGAGTGAAGAAATATCTACTAATAAGGCCCCATGGGGCCTTATTTTCAATGATATATACGGTACGCCTAATAAACGAGCCCTCTCCGTCTTCCATCTCCAGCGTTTTGAATTTAAAATTTTCATGACACAGAGAGCAATTTTGTTGGGCATACCTTTTTTGCAGCTGATTTGGTCTTGTAGCTGAATGACTCTTTTTAATCAGCTCCAAAAAAAGTATGCTCACTATTTTGTTGTAGATGCAGTCGAATATTTTTATGAGATATCTTCTTTATGAGATGATTCCTCTATTAGATACCCCTCAAAGAAATTTGGGTTGGATTTACCTTGAAGGCGATACTTGTTGATGACAATTAGAATTTGGAAAATTCAAATCCGCTCGAGATACTTTTTTATTTCGACTTTTTTTATAATATAGTAATGATAAATGATCAAAGAAACAGAGCAGACACAGGAGTCGAACCCTAGACCAATAATCACTGCTATACCACCTATACTCATTCAAGTCAAAGTAGTTCTTTGGACAAAATTGGGTTAATTGCACTTTAGTAGTCTAAGGGAAGTTTACTAGTCCAAAAATATTTCGGTAGTCCAAAAATATTTTAGTAGTTGAAAAATATTCAGTGGTCTAACATAGGTGATTTCAGTCTAAAAATAGTTTGAAGCGAAAAGTTCTATGTTTGAAGGCTGGAAAAGGGCTGTATTGGAGAAGAGAAGGGACAAAAAGGAGGCCACTTTTTTGTCGGCTACTTTGTGTGTTTTACCATGTCTTTCGACATGGGCCGTGGCAAAAAAGACTCTGTATGCAAGTGTACTTCTCGGAATGATGTCTAGATAAGTGAGTGCGCGCATCTCTAACACTCAAGCCCCCTGCGCCCCCGAAGGAATTTAAAATTCGAAAAATACTTGGTTTTGATTGGCTTGAGAGTTAGAGATGAAAAAAAATTGAAAATATCTAAGTAGCCCCTTTTTTGTCCCTTTCCATATCAATGCAGTCCTGTATCCTTCAAAAATAGTCAAAAATATAATTTAATAAAAAAGAAATCAAGAATTTTGAGGAGCGAAAAAAACATTCAAATTTTAAATCGGGGAATCAAATTGAACACTCTGCGAGACAGCTCACTTGAAAAGGTAGAACAGACTCCCCTGTGATGCATTAATCGCTAATAATGCATGTGAAAAAATGACAAAAATGTAATGTTTAAAATTTGAAAAATACTTGGTTTTTGATTAGACGTAGACTGAGTATGAGTAGGCTCCATTACAATTTGAGACTCTTTTTTTCCCAAGACCACATCTTTTCTGTCATTCTTCACTAAAAGAGATCATTTTACTTGTAGAAATCAACCCAGGTATGTTATTTTGGTTTCCGCATACATTTTGTGCCTCATTGTTTTAGTAAAGGAGGGTCGTGTACCTAGAGCTAAGTTTTAGCTGGCTAATTACTTTTTGGCTAATTGGTCAAAAAGTTGGCTGATGATTACAACAGAGAGACCAAGGCGACATTTTCAAAAAAAAATTCAATCGGTATTGACGGACAAACCTTTTTTGCAGCTGACTTACGTCTTTTTGCAGCTGATTTACGTTTTTGAAGCTGATTTGCATTTTTGCAGCTGATCCACAGGGAGAGCAAGCACTTTCAGATACTTTTTTTGCGAACACAGTCTAATACTTTTTACTTTCGCAAAAAAAATCCAAAACAAAATTACCTTGGGTAGTTCAAACCAAGGTAGTTCAAAAATATTTGGCACCTAAATGACACATCGGTCCCCCAAGGAATTTTTTTTAGAATTTTTTTTTTCGCAAAATGATCAATCGTGATGAAAACCTCGTAGAAAAAAGGCTAGACTATTTTTGCAATTTTTTTGAAGGTGCTTGATCCCCTGTGGATCAGCTGCAAACGACGTATATCAACTGCAAAAAAAAAAGATTTTTTTGCAATTGACGTTAAAAATGCCAAAAAAGGAACTTAGCGTGGGATTCTGCCTCTGCAAATGCGTTATTTCACGAAAAAGATAAAATCAATTTCAATTTTTCATGTGTACTTCTTTAGCCCCTCCAATACGCAAATGTTTTGAAAAGTGACCTGAAATCAAACTCCCAAACTTATTGTTTCTGCTAGATACGATGAACTTTAAATTAAACTTTTGACCAGTTAAAGTGATAAAAAAAATGCTGGTATGTACCCCTCTGAACTGCCTAATTTTGCACCTGATTTTTTCAAGCACTTATACCAGGGCATGTTGATGTAATTTTAACAAGATTTGAACTTTTTTGAGAACCGAAATCTGAGGTTTACGCCAAGACTTTTTCTTCAGTGCTCAAAACTCAATAAGAATAAGAAAAAATGCAATTTTTTGACTGAAAATACTTATTTGTACTTTTTTTTTTTTGGCCAAATGAACTTCTTTCAAAAAAAATTTGAGTACGCAGCCCTGGCTTATACCATTTTTTACTAGCAATAACAAACAAATAATAGCTTGCTGGAAAAAAAGCACTACCTCTACTTTATGCTAAAAACCATCAGACTTGATTTTTTATATTTCAAAACTGTTTAACATTTTTACAATCTAGCACTCACCTAAGCTCCTCCAGAAATTTTTTCTTAGATCTCTTTGTTGTTTTATTCTTTTCGTTTATTTTTTTCTTCATAGCTGAAATACAATAAATAAAAATAAATGTATGAATGAATCATCGAAAAAGCAAATGCCCGTGCGTGTCAGATGGCTAGCAAATTTTGCAACAAGCCTGTTAGAAGCCAGCTGATGCTAATGGTAGCGTTTTGATCAAAATATTGTGCTGACCAAAAAATTAGCAAAAAAGTTTTGATTCTATACGTGTTGGATTTTCCCCGAGAAAAAAACTGCCTTGGTGCTCCTGTGAATTTTCTTAAATTTTTCACCAAAGCCTCAAGAGAAAGTTTATCTACACTTTTGGATAATTTTTGCAAAAAATTTTGTTGAGAAATTATTCAAAATTATTTTACATTGGTTCTTCAAGATAATTTTGGTAAATTAGGTTAGGCAAGCGTAGGCCAGCGTATGTTAGACCGGCTTCAAATATGTCACTTGAACTTCAAAACCATAGAAAAAAGCATGTTTGATCCCGTCCTAAGATAAGATGTCCTGACCTTGCCTAAGCCCACTTTACGAATCAGCTTGAAAAAACAGGGCAAAAAACAATTTTGACAAAAAAATTTTGCGTGAAAATGATAACGAGTGTAAAAAAACACATTTCGAAACTTTGGGAAAAAATTTAAAAAGAAATCAGCAGGGGGGGGGACCAAGGCAGTTTTTTCCGGGACAATCACACATATATAGAGCCAAAGTTTAAACTACTAACAAGGGAACACTCGAACTGTGAAATTCGATACTCAATTCTGATAATGCCATCTTGTGGATCATAGTCGATATACTATAGCTAGCCGCGAGGGCTTTCTCCAAAGAATAAAAAGGGAAACTGGGAGCCTCGGAAAAAGGTACCGGAAATTTGCCTTGTCCCACTGTTGTTTTTTTGTCGAAATGTGACGCAATAAATAGGTTGTTCTTCGCGGCAACCGGACATTTAGCATAATTGTGCAATTTGTCGCGGACATTTAGCATAGTTTTTCGGTATGATTCGGTTGTTTCGCGCCCGAATCATACCGAAAAATTATGCTAAATGTCCGCGGACAAATTGCACAACTTATGCTAAATGTCCGGTTGCCGTTCTTCGCTGCGGCGTATTTTAATGATTTTTCTATCGAGCACATTGTGTCGAGTGTCCATGCGTGTTAAATGGTGAATTATTCGGTGAAAAAAAGTTTGAAGTGTATTGAATCGCTGAACATATTTCGCCGTCAAAAACAACAGGGCAAATTTTGGCACTTTTTCACGTTTCCCAAGCTCTTAGTTTTCACTTTTTATTTCTGCGAGAAAAAACCCTCGCAGCTAGCTATAGTAAATCGACTATGCTCTACAAGATAGCATTATTAGAATTTGCGTACCGAATTTTACAGTTCGGACGCTTCCCTTGTAAGTGAATCCTTTCGATCCATCTGAACTTTATTTATTTTTCAATAATGCCTGTTTCAAACATTTTTTTCACTTGAAAACAAGTTACACATATTCTAAAGCCAATTCATTGCTGTATACAACAGTTGTTTTATTTCTTCAAAAAACCTTATCAACCATAATTTACAGCTAAAATTAGTGACTAACTCATTTTTTCAGGAGTGTCTCATTTTCATGTATGAGAAATATAAATCGAAATTGTTTTGTGCATCACATTAGCCTTTTTTGTGCTACCTTTCCTCTAAAAAAGTATCAAGGTTTTTTTTGCAAACGGCCAGAATCTGCTCTGTCTGAAACCTTGAATTTCGCACCTATTTTCAAATGACCAGTTTTAAAAACCAATTTTGTAAATTTTCAGTCACCACGCTTGCAAATAACATCACGCACCCCCGCACTGCCCCGTCCAGCTGCCCACGAAGGAGGGGGTGAGGCGAACCCTATCGAACTTGGTTCGATTATTTTAAAAAAGTCACTACTTGTCTGTAACCCTTGTGTGGTCATTTTGAGAAGTTGACAAGCATTTTTAGTATTTGTGTGATGAAATTTTTTTACTAAATTTGAAGTCACAACAACATCTCATCAATAATTTTTAAAAATCTGTTTTGTTCAAATATGGCCTTTTCAAAGAAAATTTTTTGAATGACCAAAAAAATTTGACAAATTAGAAGAACTGGGATTTTACTCATTTTACGAAACCAACTTTTTTGAAAAAGCTGAATCTCAACACTCAGTTTTTTCAAAAAAAAAACTGAACGAGAATCTTATAGCTCTGAGCTGCGCTTCAACAATGATGTCAATATGCTGCTGTAATGGTCGAAGTATTATTCAACTTTTGACCTCTTAAAGTGATGAAAATGCTTGTCACCTTCTCAAAATAACTTCACAAATGTGTGAGCCAATTTTCCAAAAAATAAAGCTGAGTTTAATATGTCATCTAAAAAAGAAGATACAGGAATACAAAATGAAAATAAATTTCACATGTTTCTTTGGTGTCTAAAGTGTTCAGAAGCAGCCTGGAAACTTCTTCCGTACCCGTAGTATTAAATTTAAGAAAACAAAAAAAAAAAAGGAGAATCAAGTTTTAAATCGGTACTAACAGGAAACATCAACAACGGGTAACGCTGATATATATAAGTCATATACCATTCGATAGCCCTTCTTCACGCTGAATCACGTGCTGTATGCTGTTTCGGCTAAATTCCAGAAAAGTTGTCTCGGCACAAAAAATCAAAAATTCTGACTTGTATATAGCCAAATCGCTGAGAAAGTTCAGTTTTTAGTTGACACATTCCAGTTTTGAGGCCATATTCGTGGTCAGTGTGGTTGATTTACCTGTAGAAGTACAATCAGACGAACGGAATGAGGACATTGGAAATTCATAATTTTGCCTTGTCCCCATATGTACTTAACTTTTTCAAACCAGGGTGGACCAAGGCAAAATTATGAATTTCCAATGATCTCATCCATTCGTCTGATTATACTTGCGTAAGTAAATCGACCACGCTGAGCACGAATATGGTCTTAAATTGTCAGTGTCAAGTAAAAACTGAACTTTCCCGACAATTTGGCTTTATTCCTATATATAAAATGCCAAAGTTTTTAATTATCGTGTCGAGACAATTTCATGTCTAAAGCAGCCCAATGGCATACACAGTATGAATTAGCATGAAATAGCTATTGAATGGTATATGACTCATGTCCATACCAGCGGATCCACTGTTAATGTTCCTTGTAAGTACAGAATCGGGCTGAGGTTCCCTTGTAAGGGTATTATTAACTTACGTTGGTTTTTAGCTCTATCAAGCAGTTCCTTTGTTACTTCTGACGCTAACCTCATTTTTTCTTCTTTTTCATCTTTATTCAAATCTTAAATTTTTTGATGAACTATATTTCATTATAACTTGGTAAAATACCCTCTAAACCATGTAATTTGCACTTTCTTCTTGTTATAACATTTGTTACATTAGTTGTTAAATAATTTTCCACTTCAGCGGGTCTGAAATCTAGCTTATAAACGTTCTGTATGCTTTATTTGAGTGGAAACTGTTACAACATCATTTGCTGGTATGTTCCAGTTTTTCTTATTTAACAACGCCCATATATTCACAAAGACCCTAACATCCCCCCCCGTTTATATTATTTTTTTTCAATATTTAAACCGCCTTAAATAAATTTACATTACATTCATTGAATTAGAGACAATAGCTGCAGTTAGAAATCCCTTCTACCACGCAAAGTGCTTAGTGACCAGGATAACATCATATTCGTGTTTCTTGACCACGATTTGGTCATACCCCTCTAGTATTACTGGGGCAACTTTTCGATTTTCAAAAAATGCCGCTATTTGCCATATACCTATGGGGCACTATTGAGATAACCCATAGTATAGGAGGGTGTTAAGCTTAACCCCTTTTTGACTATATCTACAGATGTTCGGAATTACGCGCTTTTTAAAAAAAATTCAGCGCGGTAGCCTGAGCTGTATTCTGGACACAACATTTTTGCTTATCTAACGACACAGATATGAAAAGCCAACGACTTTAACAGCCTCTCAAAGGTTTTTATTTCCGCCCACAAATGCAACAACAACAGACAGCATACAGGGTGCGAAGTTCGATCAACAACTTAAAATCGCCATAACTTTGTTGATAATCAACACTTTCCAATAATTTTTTAAACATTTTGAAGCCAACAAATAAGAGAACAAAGGACATTTTAAAATTTCCAAAATATCCTACGTTTCTTTGACGCAAACCTCAAGTGTTTCGGCCAATTTTGACCACACGACAGAGCAATTCTCTGTTAATTTAGTCCCAAGCTGCGAGAAGAGAAGTTTTCAACCGAGCAAACTGTTGTGAGGTGTTTTGCACCCTTTGATTCCAAGATTGACCAGGGGAGTGGTCAAGCGGCTTGAGATCAGGTGATAAAGACAGCCATTACTTGAATCGATGAAATCCGGAAAATCATCCTTGCACCATTGTGAGTTGTCTTGGCTTTGTGAGCTGGAGCAGAGTTTGTTGAAACGGCCATTGTTGTTATCCGAAGTGCTGTTCACAGTTCCACAAAGGCCTCCAGATTGGTTCCGATATATTGTTGATTGATTTTGACGCCGTGATCGATGAAAACCAGCTAAGTTTTTCCATTTGAAGTGATGCCCGGCTAACCATAACGCTCGCGGTATGAAACCTTCAAAACCTAGTATCTGGCTGCCTCCAGAGCAACAGTAAGCTAAAAACTTCTTGAAGCTTGTAAGAGCGCATTTTCAGCTTCTGTTTGACAATCTTCTGACACTTCTTTCACTGATTTCGAGCCGTTTTGCCATCTTCGTCTTAAACGTTGCGGATTTTGACAAACCTTTTGCTTGAGCTTCTTCAACCACTGGATATTCGGCATCGCTGACCTTCCACGATGACGATCTTCTAACGTGCCAACCTGCGGTAAGGCGAAACAGTTTTTTAAAACAGTATATTTGTCAATTGCCAGGTCATTTGCAATTGCGCACACATGCTTTCGCGGCTATAAATTCCACGACTGTGTTTCTTCGAGTTCGAGCCTTCGTTAAATGCCTGAATCATAAACAACAATAAAAAAGAGAGCACACATTTAAAAGAGGAAGAAGAGTGCTATAAAATAGGGCTATACTATAGAATCCCCCAGCTAGCTAAAATTTACTTTTCGTGAAGAGAAAGGACCCGTCTCATATTGTTTCTCGTGCTCTGAAACTGCATGGAAGCACTTTGGTTTCCGAAAAATCGAAAAAAAAATTCGATTTGCCTTGGTCCCTCAAGGTAAAAAATTTAGGAATATTCAAAAAAAAAATTTTTTGAATTCCCGCCAAAACATTTCAAAGGAATAAGGGCTGTATTGGAGAGGAAGGGACAAGAGAGGGCTACTAATCACACAGAGCCCACTAACAAGAGATGTTGAACATAGTTTTGAATACTACGCGCCTACCGCATAAAATAAAACTCTGGTATGCATGCTTTTCATGCATCCAGAGTCACTTTCGAGTGATTTGTTTCTAAGGTATGTGCGTGTGCGCATCTCAACTCCAAGCCCCTGCGCCCCAAAGGGGCGCATGAGGCTTGAGAGTTAGAGATGCGCGCACTCAATTACCTTAGACATGATTCGAGAAGTACTCTTCCATAAAATGCATACAGAGTCTCTTTTGCAACGGCCAAGTTGAAAAAAATGGTAGGACATCCGAAATAGTCCAGAATTCACTTTTTTAATAATTTTGCATGATAGTGGACCCTTTTATTTCCTTCCCGTCCTAAATTGGGAGTCCCAATACAGCCCTAGATCTCTTAAAAAATGTTTGGCGGGAATCCAAAAAAATATTTTTTTGAATGTTCCTAAATTTTTACCTTGGGGACCAAGGCAAATCGAAAAAGATTTTTTTTCGATTTTTTAGAAACCAAAGTGTTTCCGTGCCGTTTCAGAGCACGAGAAACAATATGAGACGGGTCTTTTCCCTTCAGGAAAAGTAGATTTTTGCTAGCTTGGGGTGGGCGGGGATTCTATAGTGTTACCATAAAATAAAAAAAAACTTCTGAAAAAATAATGAGTAGAAAAAAAGTTGCAGCATTTTAAAACTTGTTGATCGAATTTTTGCCGCACCCTGTCTATATCAAGAAATGATCACTCAAGATGTTTCCCATTGGCATCTATACCGCATTGATTGTTATTGGAATGTCCTCCACGAGTTGAAGTTGGAAAACTTGACCCTAGTACTACTCACACTAGTATTGGTACTTCAAAATATGCTTTGGTGCCCTGCTCTTTTTTTCTCGACAAATGCCTTGGTCAGCCATTTTATTATAGTAACACAGTGATTATGGTGACCACCTTAAAAACAGCAGGGCGGACACCGAGTATTTGGCATCAGATACTGGATAGAACCCACGACTCCATGTTTAAATTTCGAACCATGATGGGTGTATCTTTGATTTTAGTCAAAAGTTCTGAAAACTTTCTGAATTTTTAAAAATTGTTATTTTTTTCGACATACAAGTTGCTCTTTTCCTGTATCAAATTTGAGTCTTTGGATGTTAGGGCTCAGAAGCTTTTTTTTTTAAATAAATTTATAGAAGGTGAAAGACGCATTAAATAGACGAAAAAATGAAAGCCAATAGGTGTAAAATGGTTTTGGAAAGTTGTTCGTAGATGCGGTTTGAGAAAATACTGAAGTTGATAACCTGTAATTTCAGTATTTTCTCAAAATGCATTTCCGACCAGCTTTTCCAAAAAAAAATTCTAGTTGAAAATTTTACACTTATATGCTACTTTTTCGGTACAACAATAGCTTTTTTTATTTCTGTATTTTCAATTGGAAAGTTTCGCCTGCGAGGGAGGTTTTCGAGTACTCCACTCGACTCGATACTCGAAAAATTTCGAATAATACTCAAATTACTCGATTTCGAGTGCTCGACTCGACAACCCTGCCTGTGAGCCTTAAAATCGAAAGATTCAAATTTGTTGTAGAACAGGAGTGATCTGGTGCAAGAAAAGATCAATTTGTTGGTCGAAATATATTTAAATATTTCGATGTATATATAAAAATATTCTAATTTATGAAATAAATGAATAGTATTTGTTACATTTATTGCACCAAAATATTTTTCCAACAAATTGCTGTACAGATGCAAATAATAAGGTGAATGCAAATTTTCGAAAAAAGAAATAATTTCAAAATAACGACGTAGACCAAGGCAAATTTTTGAAAATACCCGGAAAATCAACAGGAGGGACCAAGGCATATTTTTTAGAGCCAGACAATCGATACTGTGTTAATAAATTTGCAAATTTTTACCAATTTTCGACAAGCTCTTCTCCAAATCACTGAAAATTTTCTCGATCTTTGCTTCCTGCTCTTTTTGTGTGCTCGAATAGAGCTGAATTCTTTAGACTTTGAAACAATTCATAATGATTATATTTCACTTACGATCATTTTCTGGAATAATAGCTTCGCAGATTGCTTTTACAGACTCTTTAAGGACAGGCATAGTAACTTAAATCCTCCAATTAGTATAAAACAAGATTTCGAAATCCAAATTTAAATTAAATTTTTTGACGCTACTTCATTTTAACACTCCAGCGGTCAAGTGTGATACTCATGACTCCTCATGACTCTTGGATTTTACAACGAACGCAATGGTGTTATGTTGAAAAAAGTTAGCGCTACTCATTTTAGTCCAACCTGCAACTCCCCTCCCTTCTCCAAAAAAAGCTACTCTGCTTAAATTCAACCTCCCCCACCCCTAATTTTTTACGGGTACCTAAATTTTTTTTGGCACTTATTGGGTTCGGGGGCATAGTCGTTACGCCGTCTTTCGCCGTTATGTTTGTAAAAAGTCCTGTATGTCCTGTATGTGAAAATTTGCGAGTCAGTTGTTATTTATTAAATGACTGCCAATAAAAAATAAAAATTACGAGTAAAATGCGAGTCAATATACAACCAAACGCCAGTCTATTGACTCGCGAGTTAAGGCCTTGTGGTAGAAATATTGAGCATAGTTCTCAAAGTGCGGCGCTGACATCTGATTGTGAATCAGGCTGATGAGGCGAGCAATGTTCTTCCCTGTATAAAGAATGTGGTCCTGGTGATAAATTCGTATGCCCGAGTAGCATGTTTAGGGGGGGGGGAGGTGGTGCTAAAAACGAGTAGCGTCAAAATTTCGATAAAACCTTTGTATGAAAAATTGGAGGCCATTATCTGAAAACTGAGTGACAAAAATTAGTAATTCTAAGCGTGCTATCGTGCTCAGTGTATTGTTAATAGGGTATCTATCAGGGCTTCATAGGGTATCCAGTATCCGAAAATGACCAATTTTTGGAAAAAATTCTGAAAATTTTCCAACAAAATTTTTTTGAAAGTATGTCGAAAATATCCGAATCCGGCCCTTTTTGACATCCGATATGTGATCCGATATTTTTTCATATCCGTTATCCAATACCGGGTCCAATTATTTTCATATCCGATGCGGCCTTGGTATCTATGAAGTAATTTGGCGTACCTAGAAATCACTATATTAATTTTCAGTTCAATTTTACAAAAATCAGTTTATAAAAATCGTTTAAGAACAGACCGTGAATTTCTGCCACTTTTCTTATTTCTCTTAACTTGTTACGCATTTCTTTTTTCTGAGTGTCCGGCGTTGCTAAACTTTCTAATATTAAAATATGTATATGATTGATGGTAACTGATGACAATTACCGTAAATACTCTAATAAACGGAGACCCCTACAGTTAACGTTTTTCAAATTTGCGTTGCTTTTTTAACCCCAATATTGTTTATTTTTCGAAACGGACGACCACTCATTTTGTAGAGTTTGTGAAGCTCTGCAAAATGAGTGGTCGTCCGTTTCGAAAAATAAACAATATTGGGGTTAAAAAAGCAACGCAAATTTGAAAAACGTTAACTGTAGGGGTCTCCGTTTATTAGAGTATTTACGGTAAGTCCTGGGGAGCTTTTGAGCTCATTAAGAAAAGTCAAAAATACTTTGACAAGACAATTTTTAAAACTAGGTTTCGTAGCCTCGGCTCCCTAGTCTCTGGCTCCCTAGTCTCATTTCAAAAAAAATTTGCTCCGGCACTCGCTCCGGGCTCTTAGCTTGAAAAAATTTGCTCCGGCTTGTGCTCCAGGCTCTTAACTTGAAAATTTTTCTCTGGCTCCTGCTCGCAGCCACAGCCAAGGCAGAGCCAGAGCGAGAGCTAGAGCCGGAAGAATTACACATCACTGGTCTTAGTAGGCCTGTGCACGGGCCGAAAACGGGCAAAGAGGGTTTCTGAATTATCTCTGACCTTTTTTTGACTTTTTAAAAAAGTTTTTAGTTAAGATTTGAGGCTAGAAAATGTTGTTTTTCGGCCGGGGTTTAAAAATTTTGGCCTACGGGCCGGCTTTTTAATCCAAAACTCTACTCAACTTGTTTCAGATGGGCGAGTAGAATCAAAAGTAACTCTTGGTCTACTGACTTTACTAACCGACTTGAATACCACTTTATTGGATTCTCACCAAGATCAACTCATCTCTGTGTGTATAACTGTCCTCGTAGTCCAAGGCGGATCATGTGATCCACAGGGGATTTATGGTCCGTAAATTAAAGCGGTCGAAACTTCATTTGAAAACAAGGGCATCCAGTGATTTTTCAGTAAATACAAAAAGTTCAGCCATATACAACAATACGGCACTTCATTGCCTCCTGTTACTTTTTGTGATTATTTAGGCTTGAGCTTAGGACAGACTTAAAATATTTTTCTTACTTTTTAAAGCGTTAACAGTAGTGCTGTTGGCTGGGCGTCGATCGGTATTTCGATACGATATATAGGTGTTCGAGTGACACCCGAAAAAAATATGCTCGCGAAACACCCTTTTTCCCTTTCTTGCTTTTTTGTGATAATTCAGGCTTAGGCATAGGTCCTAGCATACGCCGGCCTACCTTTGCCTAGTCCAAAGCCTAGGTGGTAGGCATTTGGCGGCGAAAAAGTTGACGGCGGAAATTTTGGCGTCGGAACATTTGGTGGCGGAAAATTTGGCGGCAGAAAATTTGCGTCGGAAAATTTGGGGGAATTTTAGAATAGCCATGTTTGCTTTTGGAATTTCAAATTTCTGACACCGGATTCGTGTTCAACATAATTGCTTTGCTTGAAAAAATCCTTTTCAGTCTTAAAAATTAATCATTTTTGAGTTCCACCCAAGACAACAAACATTTAAAATATTTAAAAAATAAATTCTCAAAAATTTTTTAGTTAAAATGTTTCTTGTCTTGGTGGAACTCAAAAAATGTTCAATTTTTAAGACTAAAGAGCATTTTTATAAGCAAAGCGACTATGCTGGATACGAATCTGGTGTCAGAAGTTTGGAACTCCAATGCAAACATACATAATGGCTCTTCTAAAATTCCGCAAATTTTCCACCACAAATATTCCGCAGCCAAATTTTCCGCCGTCAAATTTTCCGCCGCCAAATCCGAATATATAACACATATAGAACCCAAAAGTCAAATATGTAGCTTGACAGTCTCCACTTACATTTATTGAGGAATGCTTTGATAAGGTCCAGTAGTTCGAAATCCAACATTTTTTCTGCAACTTTCCTATCTGTTTCAAAGTTTTCATTCGATTGTTTCTTTGAGTGTTCAGCTTAATTTTTAAGTTTTACAATTTTTTTTGTAAAAAACCAACCATGATAGAAGCTAACTATAGTTTTGTTCACTAGGTAAATTTCCAAATTTTCTATAAAAGATATTACTAATATTTTTTGCAAGCAACTATTTCTTACGATTTGAATTTATTTTCCGATCCTGATAAAAGTTTTGAGTAAGTACTGATAAATCGAACTGACAATCCTCAATCATTTCAGGGATATTCACTTTGTCGCTGTCGGCTAAAATAAATGTTTTTAAACTTTGTTTCACAAACATTGACTCTGAAGCTTACGCAAAGCGCTAAGAAAAATTGCAAGGGCTTTCAGTTGGGCTTCTTCTAAATGAAATATATACAGGGTATTCTGAGAATTTTGCTAATTTCGAAACAGCTGTAACGCTCTATATGCATTCAGCGCACCCCGAAAATGAAATATGCCCCCCTGTTGATTTTTTTCGATTTTTTTCCAAAAAGTGCTTATTAACATTTTATTTTACGCAAAAAAACCTTTTTTGCTTAAAAATCGCTCAAAAAAATTTTTGCCTTGGTCCCCCAAGCTTATTTTTTTGTTCGGAATAGTTCTTTTATTTTTTCAGCTTGGGGACCAAGGTGAAAAAATTTTGAAGATTTTTTTACCATAAAATCTTTTTTACTTTAAATTGACTAAGAAGTGTGAATACACACTTTTTAAGACTTTTGAAGAAAAAAATGCTTAAAAAATTGACAGGGGGACCAAGACATACTTTTAAAGGGGTGGGCGCAGTTCTTGCGTGAGCTCACTCAAGTGAGAATCTCACTCTCACACTCAATTTTCGATTTTTCACTTATTTAAAAAAAGTGTTTAAACGACTACTAAGTAATTTCTGACATTTTTCCACACAAAGAATGAATTTTTTATGAAAAAATTTTTTGACTTTTTGCCTTGGGGGACCAAGGCAAATTGCCTTGTATTAAGGTATTCTACCCCGTTTTGATCGCTGGAGCTGGGCGAAAAGAGTCTCTTTATGCATTTTTCGTGTTAGTGAGTGCGCGCATCTCTAACTCTCAAGCACTATGCGCCGCCTTCGGGGGCGCAGGGGGCTTGGAGTTGAGATGCGCACACCCACATACCTTAGACACAAATCACTCGAAAGTGACTCTAGATGCATGGAGGGGGCTTGGAGTTGAGATTCACACACCCACATACCTTAGACACAAATCACTCGAAAGTGACTCTGGATGCATAAAAATGTATGAGTTTCTTTATGCGGTAGGCCCCAGTCAACAAAACCTTATTCAAATTCCATCTTCTTGGGTATCCAGGTACCCTTCTAGGTTGGATTGCCTTGGGGACCAAGGCAAGAAGTCGAATTTTAGTCAAAAAAATAGTTTTTTTTAATTTATTTTTGTGTAGAAAAATGTCAGAAAATAACTTTTTTATCGTTTTAAGCATATAAAATTACTAAGAAGTCGTTTAAACACTTTTTTTTAAATAAGTGAATGAATATTCTGTTGTAACGAAAAAATGCGCTGTTAATTTGTTATTTTACTTGTTATTTTATTATTTTTATATTTCTATTTTTTATAATGACAAAAAAATGAACAACTGTTTGAACAAATGCCAGAAAAATGACAGGATAAAAAATGCTAAAGGGTTATTTTGATGGCCTTTCCTCCAATATTGCAATACTTCTTTGACTAGTTCCCTAAGGCTGAGCGGTAAATGTTAAGACCCACCCCTAAAACAGCAATTTTTTCTGCTTTTGTTCCCTGTTTTTTTTAAATATTGAGGCTCAAGCTTAGGCAAGGGCTGGAAATTTTATGTTAGGACTAGGGTGTCGAGTTTCGAGTATTAACTCGAAAAAACTCGAAACTCGAAATTTTTTTACAGCTGATTTTCGACATCGGAGTAAAAATGTGCTTTTACAAAAGTTCATTATATATTGGAAAAAGCGAACTTTCACTACGATGCCGAAATTCGACCGCGAAAAATTCGGGCCCTATCCAAGAAGGGGGGTTCTTTGCCCTATTGATTTTAGCTTACCCTTGCTTACCCTTAGCCTAAAAAATTACGAAAAAACAACAGGGGGAATAGGCAAAATCCCAAAACCATCGCCCCCCCCCCCCCCCCGACGGGGATCGAGCCGAAATTCGAATTTCGAGTTTTCCAATCCTTGCCTATGCCTGATTCTAAAAACAGAAATAAAAAAGCACAAAACAATAAGAGAACTGAGGCCAAAAAATTGACACGAGGAGGATGTATGTCTCAACAAGAACAGATCCAAATTTGATTCGGATCTTGCTTCGGGCTTCGAAAAAGCTTCGGCTCTGGTCTGAAAGGCTCCTACTTAAGGCCTTATAAAACATTGCTCTCTACATAAAAGAACAAAAACTAAAATCGAGGTACAAGGTGTGGTTCAAACTTACAAAAAACTTTTTTAACCCATTTGTGCCCACGTGTATGTAATACGTACAAAAATCGCCTCCCCCTGTGGATATTTTTGAGTTTTAGTTTGGTTTTTCATTCCGAATTTCGTCACGGACAAACCCTGAAAATCACGGACTTTTGGCTGTACTTAATATAGCAAACTGTGGCTCAAGATTTTTACTGCAAGATCACCAGACAAATCCTGGCAGCCCACAAAATTTACAACTAGAACTATTTTACGCCAGCAACTGATTTTTTAGTCGAAATTGGCCATTTTTGGAAAGAACATATTTTCCATGGACAAATATCCATCAGCTGCAGAGTTTTGGTAGCAGTTGATATAGAACAATGTAGCCCAAGATCTCTACTACAAGATCACCAGACAGATTTTTGATACAACACAAATTTTGAAATTAGAATGATTTATGCCCATTAAAAAAAATTCGCGAAAAATTCCCAAAGTAATTATGATTTTAAATATTGGCCCTATGTTCTGTACAGATCATTATTAGGTGATTTACCACTTAATGTGTAGCTAGCGAGAAGAGCTACAATATAAGTGGTAACTTTACCTACAATGGCTGGTATATAGTGTGCGAAAAGTCAAAAATATTTAAAAAAATTAAATTCCGGCAAAAATAGGTTATTTTAATGGTACGCAAAAAAACCTGGACTGGAATCACTTTCAACATGTGTGACAAGTAAATTAATTAGGACTAATATCAGAAATAGTGAAATTTTCTTCAACTCGATCTGAGGCAGCTGCCAGGTTTTCATTTTTATCTGGAATATTATAATTTTTTTCAGAAAAAAGCTCACAAGTATTAGTAGGTTAATGAACGTGTGAGTTTTAAACAGTGATGAGCACCCCATTTTCGCCTTTCGCTGACTTTGAAAGCATTTTTGGAAGCATTTTTTCACTCTTATTTGAGGTCTATTTTTAAATTTTTTTTAAATTCCCTGAATCGGGTATATTAAAGTGTTGATGAATTTTTTGTATTGCGTTGAGCAGAAAACTTTTTTCGGATTGATATTGGTCCGTGTCGAATAAATTGAAGAATGGGTCCGAATTTAAGAAGTGCTAGAAAGGATTCATAAATATGGTAGAAAAAAAAGTTGATTCTCTGGGTAAAAACACTCTGCAAAATGCTAAAACATCAAAAAGCATCATTATTGGGGGTTTCACGGGGGGGGGGGTGGGTTTGCACTTGGCGCACAAAGTGATGCCAAAAAACGATTCATAAAAATTCTAGTAAAAGAGTTGATTTTTTGGAAAAACACATTCTGTAAAAAATTCAATTTAACTAGCTGAGCAGCAAAAACTGATTTAAAATAAAGACAATATGTAAAAAATAGTAGATCAGTGTAATGAAAAGCCATTTTATGTGCTTGTTAAAAGCAATTTTATCAAGCCTAGCTAGAGATGCATGGGTTCACTTGCAATAGAGCACTATGCACGCTGACTGCACATATAGACCTGTTGCCCAGTTAAGTGTATGTGACGATGTCTGAAAACGCCACTTATTTTTAGAAAGATGCGCTCCTCATATTCTGATTATTTTCTTGCTATTTTTTGTTGATTAAAATCAATAATTAAGAATTTTTTTGCAAAATTTGACATGAATTTTGCAAAAAAAGTGAAGAAAGCAACCCACCTCCCCATTTTTCTTATTTCAGTCAACCATTATTCGTTATAGCTTTTAAAATGTTAGACTATGTATAGACACGTGATCCCGTCCTGCCGGCGGCTATTTTAGGCTTATGATTTTGCAGCGGGCTCCGCCGCGTACTTTTTTGAAATCCGGCAATTCCACCCCGTACAGCATGCAAATCCCGCAAGACTTGTTATTGATTCTTTCACGCGATTTTGATTTATTAAGACGCAAAGTGCCGTAGTCAGGCTATCGTTTTTTTTGAATTCCATGCAAATCACTAATTTGGAAAATATTTCCCCCCTGACGAAACACTCCATCTTTGAAATAAGTCTTTCTTTCAGAGATACTCTGTGCCTTCATTCAAAAACGATTAATTTTAATTCTTTCGACCACAATATGATTACTAGGTCTTGAAAAAAAGGAAAAGACCGGCTTTCTGTTGACATATTACACAGTGGCGTACCATAAAAATGCTAGACTTTTAGCTTAAAGTTCGGCTCTATATGTGTTCATGCTGACGCCGAAAAAAATGCCTTGTTCCCCTGTTATGTTTTTTGCAAAAAAATCCAATTTTCGCCTTGGTTTCCCAAGCTGATTTTTTCCGAAAAAATCTTTTGTTTCTAAATTGTCTTGAAAATCATTCGAATACACTTTTTGTGTCTAAAATATACATTTGCGAGACCACCCTAAGATTGTATAGATCATTATGTCGGCCTTGGGTTGGCCGCTGCACGACCAAGACCAGCACATTTTTTTATCGTAAAAGATTGATGCAGTTGTAGGTTAATATGAAAAATTATAAAATTTGAGCAGGCGGACTCATACTTCTGCAAATTTGTTGTTTTTTGAGGCAATCAGAAGACAAAAAATTGCGCGAAAAAATCAACAAGGGGACCAAGGCATATTTTTTTCGGCGTCGACATGAACACATATAGAGCCAAAAGTTCTGTCATTTTTTTTAAACTACCCAGAAATTTATTCGATCTAATAATATGAACTGCTTTTCAAGTATTAATAATAAGACTTTAAAAAACAGTTTTAACCCTAAGACGACCACGTTGACCACAAAGTGGTCATGTCATATTTGCAAAGCTTGGTTTGGCGTTCATAGACACGTTAAGCAAAAAAATGTGAGAATCTAGGAAGGTATTAATCTCAGCTACAAAATGAGATATTTTGCGGGCGGAGAGGACACTAACCGGCTGGAATATAACCTCGTTTATAGTGACATAGGCTGCTGACCACGGTGACCACATTGTGATCATTATTTATAAATACAATTTTGGAATGCTGGTGGGTTGCATTCTCAATGAGTCTCATTATTTTTTCATCATTAATTTTTTAGATGGGTTACAATAATTGTTTTTTATGCCTTTGTGTAAGTCATCAAAAAATATTATCATGAAATGATAAGAACATTCTGCTCGGCTTGTAACCCATCATGTTTCAAAATTTAATTTTAACATAATGACCACAAAGTGGTCAACGGGGTCAGTGGCGACAATTTCAACGTGGTCGTCCTAGGGTTAAAAACATTTTGACTAAATTTTTTTTTACTAGGTATACTTTAAATTCTCACAACGGATTCGTATTCGACGTGGTTGATTTGCTTGAAAAAGTGCTCTTAAACTTTAAAAATTTATATCAAATTTCGAATTGGGCAATACTTTTTTTTGTACCAAATATAATTTTTTGTACCAAATATATTCTTTAAATTCCACCCGAAAAATTATTAGCCAAAAAAACCACGACGGGATATTCCGCCGGGAGGCACTTTTCCGTCTTCACCACAAGTTAATCAAAAATAAATTTTTGGCATTTTTTTACTTCTAAGTCGTATTAGGATGCTATCCACTTTTTGAACAGTTAGTCGGCTCACATTAAAACTATAATTCAGTTTTCTTAGGCTAGATTGTATTCAACTTTTCATTTAATTTTTGTTAAATAATTATATTATGAACTCAATTCTAGTATATTGGTAAAGATTTAGACAGCTAAGGTCAGTAAAAAATATAATTTTAACCCTCGCCGACTTTTTTCGCCCTTCCGCTGCCCGGTCCGAAACAAGTTAACCAGTTAAAATGACAATTTTGTCAATTAACATTTATATATTAACAATTTGTTAAAATTGTTAGCATAGTCCTAGCGGACACATTTAGATATCCCAGAAAGCCAGGGCTTGGCTGGGAAAATTTCAAAAGCTTCAAAAAAGCTCCACATTGTGCATTTTGGGCCTGAATTAGGGATGGAAGATAGGACTATCGCTGTCTTGACCGGTAAAGGCAATTTTCTTCTATATTTTCTGTAGGGTTGGACTGGAAAACCGGTTTTGTTCACAAGTATGACAACAAACAGTGGAAAAACGAAAAAAAGCATAGGCATATGCTTAATCGATTATGTTTAAAGGTAAGCGTATCTAGTTTTCATAAATCTATGCGCACTAGGCACAACACAAACCACCCATTGAAAACTGTCACCTATCTATACGCAGGTTGTGTTTATTGACATTGTGTTTGACAATTTTTTTTCGATGCAATGCGGGCTTGCTTGCACTTTTTTATGCGTATGCGTGGATCAGTTTCAGCCATAACCATACTTGGATGGGCACCGGCGCCGGCCTGAGCCCGGAAAATTTTGAAAAATTATGACTTCTTCGATAGACTGGAGCTCAGTGGTGCGCCCAGCGTCAATTTTTAGACCGGACAAATATGGTCATAACTTTTTTAATTTGGTTTTTTTTGCAGGTCTGGTACCAGTTGATTTCTTAACTTTTTAGCTTTCGAATAAAAGAAAGGCCTTATCGAAATATTGAAAATCAAAACAATTATGGCCACAATTCGTTTCCCCTGAAAAATTATATTAGTATTTTTAAATAGATGCAATAAATTTTAGGATTTGTAACGACCCTTCCTCTAATTTCTTGTGCTTTCCAAATGAAAAAATATTCTGGTGAATTTATGTTGTCTTGCTCTACCTGCGTAGCAATAACCGAAAATATTAATGTCTGATAAAAGTTAAAAATTATAAGAAAAGGTCACAGAGATTTGCATGCAAAATACTCAATTTTTTTATCTACATGTCTTATATACATGTTATACCTCAAGAAGAGATATCTTTTGATGTGTACTTTTGTTATTCTCACGTTTCTGGTCAGCATTTATAAAAAAGAGGTGACAGAATTTTTTACGAAAAATCACTGAGTGCAAACATAATCAGTTATGTGCATACTTGCACGAGACCCAAAAATCAGTGCCGGCGCCAGCGCCTGAAAAACTGAAAAACCGCCGAGCGCCAGCGCCGAGCGTCAGCACCAGACGCTAAAAAAGCGCCTGGAGGTCGAGCGCCAGCGCCGCAACTGAAAAAAGCCATTTCTGAAAACCATCGCCGGCGCCGGAAAAGCACCAAGCGCCAGCGCATGGCGCTAAAAAAGCGCTCGGCGCTGGCGCGAGCGCGCCGGCGCTGGCGTTGTACAAGTATGGTTATATGAATAAAAAACGGAATGTACAGGGTCCATCTAAAACCCCGGAGTAAATTTCTGCCATAACTTTTTGAATTCGCGGTTTTTTGGAGAGATCTTTTTTTTAAACGAAAGAAGAGACGATGGCAAATCGAAAGGGCAAATCAAATATGGCTTTTTCAAAGTGCCAGTTTATCGAGGGTGCCAGTTTATTAGAGTGCCAATTTAACGCGAGTAGACTGTGTGATTCGATTTGCCATCGTCTCTTGATTTGTTTAAAAAAAATCTCCGAAAAACCACGAATTCAAAAAGTTATAGCGAAAATTAACTCCGGAGTCCAGAGTTCTAAATGGGCTACCCTGTATTGCTGAAGAAACGGTATCATAAGATGTATGGGTTTTTCAGCTTTCCTTCAAGCCATTATTCGCCAAAAGAGCCTTGCGATGCTACTGTCATATACATCTCACCGCCATCACCATACATACCCCCCCCCCCTCACCCCAATCAATAATTTTGAAGAAAAAGCACGAAAGCACTATAACAACTAACTCATCACTTTGGCCCTAGACGTGTTAATAAGCGTATTTTAAAATTGAACGATTTCGAGAGGCTCAGGTTTGATGGTTTTTTTTAGCATGCTCATTTTTTCTCTAGTTTTTTAGGTAAAACTTGAAATATTCAGTAGAATCCAGTCACGATATATTGTAGGTGCAAAAAGTTCATTCCCACTTAGAGTTCAACACTTTTTTGACCTCTATTTATGAAAACTTTTATGAAATATGGTTTCTCAGTCTAATCCGAAACATCGCAAAGATTCCAATTCTGCCAGTCGTTTTTGTAAATGGCAATCATTTTCCTGAAAAAACCCGCACCCCTCGATATAGTGTATCCATTTTAGTGAATACAGTCAAACCTCGATTTAGTGGCACCCCACAAAAGTTCGTTCCCGCCTAGGGTCCGACACTTTTTTTAACCCGATTTTCAAAATATTTTATCGATTCTGTTATGACAGTCTGGTCGCAAATACCGTGAGGATTCCGATTTTGCCGATCGTTTTCTGAAAAGTAAACAAATTTTGGGGTAAAAAAGTAAAACCTCGATTTAGTGGCACCCTTTTTTGAAAACAGGTGCCACTATATCAAGGTTTTACTTTTTTTAACCCGAATTTTGTTTTCTTTTCAAAAAACGATCGGCGAAATCGGAATCCTCACGATATTTGCGACCAGACTGTCATAACAGAATCGATAAAATATTTTGAAAATTGGGTTAAAAAAAGTGTCGGACCCTAGGCGGGAACGAACTTTTGGGGGGGGGGTGCCACTAAATCGAGGTTTGACTGTAATACTATTCTACTTTTCGGCAGATTATTGAAATTTACAAAAACGATCGGCGGAATAAGAAACTTTCCATTTTAGGACCAGATTAGCTGAAGACGACCAGCAGAAGCCTTCAAAAAACTAGGTAAAAAAGGTGTCGGACTCTAGGTGGGAACTAACTTTTTGCACCTACATTATATCGAGAGTAGACTGTGGGACATACCGTGAATGTTATAATAGAGCCCCCTCTATAATAGAACCCCCGTCCCCCTCCCCCTATTTTTGACTAAGATTTTAGAGTTAAGGCCATTTTTGATTGACAATTTCCAGATTTTCGGGGATCGAAAAATTGAGCCCCGGGGGCTCTATTAGAGCATTTACGGTAACTCTACGCCTAAGCTTAACCATCAGACGTTGAGAACCAAGATATGGGTAAAACAACGGGTTATCAAAAATTCAAATTAAATTTTTAAAAAGTTTCGAACATTTAATTTTTCTTTGATCAAAAACTTTCAAATCGACATAAAAAATTAGTGATAAAAAGCTGACGATTTATTTTCAAGACTTTTTTCTGGCTAACAAGCCAACCTTTCAAACTGTAAAATCGAATTCGGTGAAACTGCATATACCAAAATGTTCAGCATAGTCGGTTTACCTATGCTAGCCACGAGTATTTTTTCGGATAACCACGAAAATTTGGAGTTTGGCGCCTTGAAACTCAAAAAACCGCCCGAAAATGCTAAATTTGGATATTTGAGTGCCTCAATGCTTAGTTTTTTGTTTTTCAAGTGGCCATTCTGATCATTATGACCTCATGTTACTTGTTGATTTCACGTCTAACCGTAATGTTTCAAGGAACTTTTTTAAAAATTTTAATGACATGTGGACCCTAACGGAGTATACCCCTACCCCAATAAATTTTTTTTAAGTCCATCCGAAAACCCTACATCGACCTTAACTCACCTTAATAGTTCGAAAAGACATAATTTTTGACTTTGAATGCATTTTCGCTCAATTTTCTCGGAATAATGTCTAAGGTAAGTGAGTGCGCGCATCTCTAACCTACCAAGCCCCTGCGCCCCTTCGAGGGCGCAGGAGGCTTGATTGCTTGGGGTTTATATGCGTCATCGGAGTCTTCTGCTCATCTTTAACTCTCGAGCCCGCCACGACGCCTTGTGGGCTTGGGGGCTTGATTGCTTTTGGTTGAGATGCACACCTACATACCTTAGAAGCAAATCACTCGAAAGTGACTCTGGATGCAAAATGTATGCATACCAGTGTTTATTTATGCGGTAGGCCCAGTCAACAAAACTATGTTCAACATCTTCCTTTTAACACTAAATTGGCACATTTCTGGTCCATTTCCACCCCAATACACCCTTAAATGCCTTCAAAAACAGTCAAAATAAGTATTTTTGGGTGGTCCCAAAACTCAATTTTTAATTGACTAGAACTAAAAAAAATGTCTTTTTGAGCTTCTGAGGCGATTTTAGGTCGATATAGGGTGTTTAGAAAGACTTTTAAAAAAATTATATTTGGCTGGGGTTTATACTCCGGTAGCGCCGATTTTGTAATTTTGCGCATCTTGTAATTTTTTGTAAATCGTGTTTAAACGACTCCTAAGTAGTTTTCATTTGCTAAAAACGATAAAAAAAAAGCTATTTTCTAACACTTTTCCACATAAAAAATCGATTTTTTGAAAACAAAAATTTACCCAATATTTGACTTTTCGCCTTGAGGGACCAAGGCAAATCAAGTTTCTGGTCAAATTTTGGCCAAATTTTTTTTTCCAAGAATTGGTTTTTCATGTGGAAAAAAGTAAGAAAACAGATTTTCATGGTTTTAAGCACATAAAAATTAGTTAAGAGTCGTTTAAACACGATTAAAAAAAATTTACAAAATACGCTTCCCCAAGTGAACAAGTACCGGTAAATCGACTATGCTGAACATTTTGGTATACGCCGTTTCACCGAATTCTATTTTACAATTTGTACGGTTCCCTTGTAAGTTAATCAGCTTTTGTTTTACTTTCAACTAAAAATACAAGACCCCAAAAAAATTATTTGCGAATCTAAATTTTGTGTTCTATAGCTTAAAACAAATTTCTTTTTTCTTGTATATCCAAATAAATTATCACAACAGTATTGTCTACATTTATTTTTATTTAGAGAAAGCAGAAAAAGTATATTGTTTACAAAAAAGGAAATCACAACACATCAGACTAAAAATCTAGATGTTGACTGGTATTCTACAGAGATTTAGATTCTTTTAAATACATAGGATTGCGTGGTTGAAGGTGAAGAAGAAGTAGTGGAAATTTAGATGTTGTAGACCATAGCAAAGATAGAATTTTTGTCGATGCCAGCTGGGTAGGAGTCGGGGTGAAGGGTGGTGAAACCAATGCATTTAAGCGCACGCGGGATCCCTTGGCGCGGATCAATGTCGGCCTTGTTGAAGCAGGCGAGAAGTCGTTTGGTCTTCAAGTTGTCCTCACAGTACTCCAGCAACTCCACAAAGTTCTCGCGAGAGAGACTCGACGAAAAGTCTTTTGATGGCACAAAGAGAGCCAGCGTTTGCTTGTCTGCCAATTGGTAGCTCCATCCTTCACTCACGTCTGAAAAATATTGAAGATTTCTCCTAGTACAACAGAAATATTATTTGTATGAGAGATCTTGAATTTTTTTTCTTAGTCTAATTTTCTACGAATTTGCGAAAAATCTTTTTACGGCACTGCTTTAGTTCCCCAATACTCGGACTTTGTAAAAAGTTACCCGAAATCACCTCCCAAACTCATTTTTTCCGTACAACACGATAAAAAAAGCGTATCTGAACACTTTGTGCAAAAAAAAATTTGGCGCTACTGTAATATACCCACACACCCCCCCCCCCTTCCAATAATTTTTAGGCTTAGGAATTAGGCTTAGCCCTTAGGCTTAGGCTTTGGGCCTTAGGCATTAGGCTCAGGGACAACACTTAATAATTTAACCGCTTTTCCAAAAAAAAAGTACGGTTTTCGGGGTACCTGAAAAATTATTGGGTGGGGGCTATATTACAGTAGCTTTTGGGGGGGGGGTGGTAGATCATATGACAGTAGCGTCAAAAATTGAATTTTCTCATAAAAAATATCACCCACTCTTCAGCGAATATAAGGCCTTTTTAGGGTATCTTTGACCAAATTTTAGCCTCTTTGAAGTAAAATCTAGATATTAATGATAGATTTTGAACAGCTTTTTACTTTTTGAAGCCCACCGCATATAGAAACTCTGTTATACATTTGTTTCATGCTTCCAGAGTCATTAATAAGAAAATCTCGTAAATCTCCAAAAAAGACCCTAAAATACACTTAAAAGACCATGTACCACCAAGGGCTAAGTGGCAAATTTTTTGACACCCCCCCAATTGCAAAGAGTGTTTTTCTCTAAGCTAACTTTTTTCATCTAAGCCTAAGCCTAATGCCTAAGCCTAAGGCCTAAGCCTAAACCTAAGTCTAAGTTAGCGCGCTACACATTGCGAAAAAGAAAACTTTAAAAAGATCAAGCGAGCCCTAAATAAGACACTTAGAGAAAAGTAATCTTTGGAGAGAGTGGGCACTTGGGGTTTTACGAAATTTAAAAAAAAATCGAATTTTTTCATTCAGAAGGTGTTCAGACATGCTTCTTTTATCCTGTTGTGCTAAAAAATGAGTATGGGAGTTGATTTTGGGTTACTTTTTTGAAAAATCTTGTATAAGCGGATCAAAGAAGTACGTTTTGTACTACTAGATAAAGCCTTTTTTAAAAATCGTTAAGCCTTTAGAATCTAAAAATATTTTAGTGGTTCAGTATTGAATGTTTTTGAACAAGTCACGAAAATTCAAGGCGGACCAATTAATAGCTGGAATATTTTTTTCCTCGTTTTTAACTAGGGTGAAATTGACTTACTTTTCACCAACTCAGCTAGATCATCGTTTTCATTGAAGTGGGGACGTCAGGAGCAACACGTGAGGCCGGTTGCACCTCGATTACTCCTACAAATAACTCAGAGTTATTAAACAATCAACAAAGCAAATCTTCAAAAAAAAAACTTACGAGTTACTACTCAACACGGGTTTACTACTAAATAATGTAGACATTGTCGCTGTAGCAAGAATTTGATTTTAAGCTGAAATTTAATATTTAAAGATTTATAATGGACAAATACTAAATTGGCTAAATAATTCACTCAAATTTTGAAATTTGAGACAAAACACGGTTTTGATCTTTGACGGACGCACATAACAAATTTTATGGTGTCAAAACACCATTTTGACTTAGCTTCACTTTTGAGACTTTTAAAAAGCTGAAACTCATCTTAAATTTCAGATATTTGCAAAAATCGATACCTACAGTTTAGAAAGTGACGAAAAGAGACCCTTGGCTGTCGAAAAATTCCGGAAAACTGTAATACTAACTGTGATACTCCCTCAAGTTCATTCCCGCCTAGGGTACAACTTTTTTTACATTAGCTTTTAAAAACTTTTGTCGAAATCGATTTGCCTAGTTCAGAATATCGTGAGCTTTCCGACTTTACCAGTATTTTCTCAAAATTAAAATTGTTTCGCCAATAAGATCCATGGTTCCCGCTATAGCGTGACTATATTTACAAAAACCGAGAATCTCATTGGCGAACAATTTTAATTTTTAGAAACGACTGGTGAAATTGGAATGTGTACGATATTTTAGACTTGGCTGGCGGATCAATTTCGGCAGAAGTTTTTAAAAATGTAAAAAAATAGTGGACCCTAGGCGGGTACGAACTTAAGGGTTAGTGGGACTTGACTGTATTTGAATATTATTAATATTCATAAAGATACTTATTATTAAGTCGAAGCCCTACAAGCAGGAAATAGATTTATATTAGCCGAAAACACGTAAACAAAAGTATTTTCCAGTCAGTTTCACGTGACTGTGCTGTCTACTATAGTAAGACAAGAGAAATAAAGAAATGAGAAAGTGGGGCGACTGCCTCTATATATACCCTAGCTAAGATAGGCGAGCGGTTGAGAAGCAGAAAATGTGTGCTAAAGCATCAGTCACCCAGTCTCCTACTCTCTGCACACACTATTTAGCAGGGGCAGCCATTGGACTGAGTCAATAAACCGATTATTGATGATGAAACAGGCTGAGCATCATTTAGAAAGGTCTGGAAAGAATGTCACAGTAGGCTCAGGCAATTTTGGCGGTGGTTCAAAATGATTAATCGCAGAAATGGAAAATTTGTGTAGATTGACAGATAAGCAGCAGATTGTTGTAAAAATAGTTAATCAGCAGTTTGATTACAATGTTTGTTTGCACAGAGACAGCAGCAGGGAAAATGCAAACTAGACAAATTATGAGTCAACTATTATAGGCTACTATACAACTTTGATAACTGCTTAAAGGACCATGGTTTTTGAACGCAGCGATATTTACGAAATTTGAATTGGCGCGGGACACTTTTTATCATTGAGACCAATTAAATTAAGTAGTTCTGAATTTTGATAAAATTTTAGATGCAAACAAAAAATAATTTGAAAAATAATTGTTGAATATTTTCAGAGTGAAAAAGTGTCCCCGCCAATTCAAATTTCTCAAATGCCGCTGCGTCCAAAAACCATGGTGCTTTAAGCAGCGCTTTTAGACGCTCGTAAATAAGAAAGATAGGTACATTTTGGCTGAAGCCTTGGCCCTATCCAACAAGATGGGGGAGGGGGGGGGGGGGGGGTGGTCGGTTTTGATTTGGTACCCTCTGCTGAGTTTTTCTCGTTACTTTTTAGGCCTAGACTTAGGCAAAGCTAAGCCAGCGTATGTTAGGAAGTACTGAAAAAACGTCTAAGATATGTTTGAGTCCAAGCTAACATACGCTGGCCTACTAAAAAGTAACAAAAAAACAATAGGGGGACAAAGGTAAAAAACCCCTTTGTTTGATAGGGCCGAACCCTTTTATATGTCCTCCTCCCAAAAGCACCCAAAAAGATGTTTTCGGTGTTTTAGCACCTAAAACGCATGGAAAACATGTTACCTATGAATGTTTTTAGATCAGATGTTACATTTCAAGAAAAAAAAATTTCACCAAATTTTAACTTTTTGCCTTGCGGGACCAAGGCTAACCAAACTGTTATGGTACCCAAATATTCTAAAAAACTCTTTTTTTCTAGCTCCAGTGACCGAAACGGGGTGAAATACTCTTAAATACGGTAATTATGTATTTTTCGAGTATCTAAAGTTGATTAGCCTTGGTCCAAGGCAAAAAGTCAAAATTTGGTCAAAAATTTTTTTCTAAAAGTGGTCGGCCGCCACCTAAAAACATGTTTTCCATCCATTTCAGGTGCTAAAACACCGAAAAACATGTTTTAGGTGCTTTTGGGAGTATGACAGATGAGGGAGTCCGGCTTACATTTTTCATATACAAGGTGACCCAACTTTATCTATCTCATTTTTTGGCCCAAACTTTTTGAGTACACAATTTTTTTCTCTTGATCAGGCACTCATTTGAATTTTTTTGTTTGCGATTAAATTTAAGAACAGGATTGCGTTACTAATAGACCGATTCATAGCACAGAAATGTCGGTTTTGGTGAATAAATGAATTTCGGCTGTTTTTTCCACAATTTTCAGATAGGGATTTTGGCTCTATATGTGTTTGTGGCATTGTTGACCGCACCAGATGCCGCACGGGCACCGTCCGAACCTAACTCCCCCCCCCTACCTGCTAAAAAGGATGAAGGAAACATTTTTAAACACTTTCTGAATGAAAATGTTTCATTTTGTTTAAAATTGCCACTCATACCTTGGGAGTAGATCGTCTTTTTAGAGTTCGTAGCTAAGATTCAAGGCTACCAAATGAGCCATTAAAAAAGTGGATATTGTTGAAAAAAAAATGAGTTAAAAACAACGACTCCGCCCATCATCCGCACTCAAATTTGAGTCAGGATTCTTAAGCAGATTCTTAAAATTTTATCTGATTTTTTGAAGCAATTTTTACTCAGTAAATAGCTTATTTGATAGCCTCAATTATTAATTATTCTTATATGATGTAAGAAGCCAAATGAGGAACTGGGAAATGAAAAAACCACACCAACTGAATAATTTTGGGATAACTGTAAAAAAACGAGGTATCTGTTTCCGAGATTCTTAGTGAGTAGTCTGTTTTAGCATCCGCAAACAGACTCCTCATTGTGAATCCGCCTTTAGTTGCCCTTTCATCCTGTTGTGCAGAAAAATGGGTTTAAGAGGTGATTTTAGGTCACTTTTCAAAAAATCCATGTATTAGGGGAGCTTAAAACGTACGCTTAAAAATAAAAATAAATTATAAATAAGAATTAGAAAATAAAAAAACTTAAATACAAAAAAGCAGACAGAAAGAAAAAACTTTCAATTGCTAAAAGGTGTGATGGAAATTCGATTAAAAATTCATACGTATTGCAAAAAGTAGAATTTGTAAATTATTTCAGGTGCTGAAGATAATTAGCTCTGAGAATTCTTTAAGTTCAATGACTAAAAACTAATTTTGCAACCCAAGTCTATTTTATGTTAAAAATTTCTGACTCTTCAAAGGCTATGTGTCAGTTCTGGACCTCTTTTTTATTACACCTAGACTTGACTCATTGATTTTAAAATTTAGATTAATCTCAGAGTAGACAATGGAACAAAATAAGTAATGTATTTGAGTATGTACTCATACAATTACCAATTTTTGTGGTCGACTTTTTTAGTTTTCTTAGAATAAGGGCGTGCAATTAAAATATATTTGTGCAGTTTATACTTTCGCATATCAACAAATTAATATCAACAACAATTAATTAGACTTCAAAATTACATTACTTCTGTTTTAAATAATTTTTGAAAAATAGCCTCATAGATTCCAAAATAAGAGTTCAATTTTTTTTGTTTTTATTTATTCTAAATACCGTATTCTCTCTAATAGAACCAGATGTGGTTCTATTTTTCAATTCCCTTGCGAGGTTTAGTTTTGTTAGAGAGTGTGGGTCTTTTTTTTTTGTAACCCTCTCAAGATATCCAAGCATCTCATACACGCATAAGTTCTTTTTTTACAACCAGTGTTGTAAATCTTAGAATTTCAGCATCGGCACCAGCTCACGGCACCGACCATAAAAATTCCGGCAGCGGCCAACTGCACTAACTCCAAAAATTTCGGCACCGGCACCAGCTCACGGCACCGGTGCGGTGCCGTGATTTTTTTTACAACTTCGACACCGGAATCGATTTACGGCACCGACCTCGAAAAGTGCGTCACCAACTCACTGCACTGACTCCAAAAATTTTAGCACTGGCACCAGCTCACGGCACCGGCGTGCTGCTGCGAGCTACCGGTGCCGCACCGGTGCCACTTACAACACTGTTCACAACGAAACTAATCAACAACACTATAGAAAAACAAGAAAACGAACATCGGCCTTAGTAAAAACCACAACTTTGAACCATTTTTCTGCAGCATTCTCTGTGGTTAGAATGTTTAGGGGTGTAGTTCTATTAGAGAGTGTGGTTCTATTAGAGAGAATACGGTATTTCATATTAATGCCTTTTTTGCAATACTTCATTCTTTTTAAAAAGCGCTCCCTGATTCAAAATCGTGTTTTTGGCATTGTGTTTTTACCTATTTTTTAAAAACTGCTCTCAGGCAAGTTACCAGGCGCAGAACAGTATTGTGTTTTTATTCACTTTTTCTTGATGGGAATTTTTGTTTTCACGTAACGAATGACTCTAATATTCAAGAAAAGTAAACATTTGGGTCTAAACCAGAGTTCGTAATGAAAAATTTCGAAAAAGACATTTGGGGGAAAAAAAAGATTTTATTTGATTTTATCCAGTGCTTATTGCTATTTTAGAGCGAAAAAAAAAGATTTTGACTGAAAATTTCATAAATAAAAAAGATTGTGGGTCCCGAAAAAAGGACAAATCTTTTTAAAAAGGATAATTACGAACCCTTTACCACTTTTTAGGTCATTTTTAGAAGTTCACCAGCATTTACATCACTTCGAGTAATCAAAGTTAAATTGAGGGATAAGGGCTTGAACAATATGTTAGCGCTATGTATAATGCAGTTCAAGAGCTAAAAAATCCATTTCATACAAAAGTTTTATGAAAATCGGAGTGTTGAAATGTGGCATTTTTAAACAAAAAAAGTTCCTTAAAGGACCATAGCCGTCTCCGACAACGAGAATTTCAAATGTTTGAATTCGCGCGGGACAGTTCTCTTTCGTCTTTCATTGTACTCTTTTGAGTCATACGAAGCAATTCAAAAAAGTACTGTGCGAGACGAAAGAGAACTGTCCCGCGCGAATTCAAACATTAGAAATTCTCGTTGTCGGAGACGGCTATGGTCCTTTTAAAATGAAAAAAATTCGAAAAAGTTAAAAAAAATTATATTTCGGTCATTTTTTTTCACTCTGATTTTGAAAACCCATTCTGTGAAATAGATTTTGTAGCTATTGAACTGCGTTACAACATGGTGGTAAGATATTGTTCAAATGCTGATCCCTAAATGTAACTTTCGATTACTCAGAGTGGCGAAAATGCTGGTGAACTTCTCACAATGACCTGGAAAGGGTTTGGACCCAAATCCTTGCTTTTTTAAATATTAAAGTTATTTTTTACACAAAAACCGAAATTCTCGTCAAAAAAGTACGTGAAAAAAAACGCAGCTGAAAACTCGCAGTTAAAAAAAAATTAAGGACGTTTCAAAACCAGGAAATTTTTCGGGCCACCCTGTGAAATTCTAATTTCTGCCAAATTTACTGCAGTATAAAATTCACTGCCTTATACCGCTATGGGGTTTTTTTGACTTGGTCCCGCCTATTTTTCACCAAGAATTTAAATTTTACGGGGTAAATAATAAATTGAACAGGGGAAAAAATAAGGTGGTTGGTGGTAAAAACATACAGCCATAAAAATATTTTTTAATTTCAATTTTGTATTCATTACTTATAATTGTTAAAAAAAATTTCCCATTAGAATAAGATATCACTTGATATCAATTCAATAAACCAACAATATTCCCAGTTACGAAGTGCTAAATTAAATTTTTTTATTTAAATTCAATAATATATTAAATGCGAAATTGAAAGAAATAAATATTGTCTATTTTTTAAATTATTTCAAATTATTTATATTTTTCACAGTTGTCTGTCTTTCTTATTTATTATCATGTGGCGTTTTTAGAAAGCATTTTTGAATATAAATATACAGCGTGGCCCAAGAAATATCGACACCTTTAAATCTTCATAACTTCTAGTCTAGGTGTTTTTAGAAATTATGTAGATGCAGTTCGACTCAGTTTGATCTGACATTTTTCCGGTATATAATGTCCAAAACATGATTTTCCTTGGTCGTGCTTGTGGTTTTGCCACTGGTCTGTTGTTAGCTCATAGTTTTTATAAGGCCATAACTACAAGAGGAACAAGCGAAAATCCTGTTTTTGCCGCTTTTGAACTGTAAATAAAAACACTCAAATTAACTATGATCAAACAGAGTCAAACTGCGTTTACAGAAATTCAGAAAACGGCCTGGAATAAAAGTTATGACGGTTTAAAAGTAAAAACATTCAAAAGGCATTAACTCATAAGTTTTGTGTACACTAGCTTGCTGTTTTTGGACTATTGTAAAGCCCATTAAAAGAGCTTTTAAATAACATATCACAAGCATGTATATAATTTGAAATATTAAAAGAATATATTCAAAGTACAAAAAATTACATCTTTTGAAAATTTTTACGAATTATTCTCGAAGTCATACTTCAGATGCTATGTCGAAAATCAAAATTTCATGCCATGTGAAAGATTGTTAAATTTCGGTTCTAGTAGTGGTCTTGGTTCACTTTCCGTATCTAGAATTACTGCTAAAAAGGCGCCAATTTGAATAAAAGGTAATTTATGTTACAGTTGACTCTCGATATAAGATACCCCCTCAAGTTCGTTCCCAGCTTGGGTCCGACACTTTTTTTAACCTCATTTCTAAAATGTTTTGCCAAATTTGATTCGTCAGTCTAGTCGGAAATATCGCAAGGATTCAGATTTTGCCGATCGTTTCTAAAAAAGCTGAAACTTTTGCCAACAGGCTCTCGATATAAGATACCCTAAGTCTTGAAAAGTGGTATCTTATATCGAGAGCCGCGGGTCTTACTGGTAAAAGTTTCAACTTTTTCAGAAACGACCGGCAAAATCTGAATCCTTGCGATATTTCCGACTAGACTGACGAATCAAACTTGGCAAAACATTTTAGAAATGAGGTTAAAAAAGTGTCGGACCAAGCTAGGAACGAACTTGAGGGGGTATCTTATATCGAGAGTCGACTGTATTGATATTTGAAGGACCCCTGGTTTGGCTTATTTTCTGTCGATATTAGAGAGAAATTTCATTTTAAATATACAAAAAATATTAGCAGGAAAAATGCAACAGAACTAGTGCAGACACTCGCAGGACAACAAACAAATTATAAAAAAATTCAGCCAAACCAATTTGATGCCAAAAACACCCAAAACAGTAACTTTACCATGGGAATTCAGGTATTTTCAAATTAGTTTTGTGATTTTTTCGAAACTTTACTGGACATATTTTAAAATTAAAAACATCAAGTTGTAGCGCGTTTAAAACCACATCAGGTGTACGTGTTGAATCTAATGTGTGTCTGTGCTTTTTTTTATTTTGAGAAGGAAAGAGAAAGCGACCGTGTATGACCATGTTTCCAGCATATTTCTTCAATCTTTTCGAAAAGAAGAAAATCACCATCCCATTTAAGTTTTGACATACGTATCTGATGCGGTTTTTAACGCGGGTGTTTTTAATTTCAAAAAATGCCCGATAAAATTTCGAAAAAATCACAAAACTAAGTTGAAAATACCTGAATTCTCATGGTAAAGTTACTGTTTTTTGGGTGTTTTGGAGTCAAATTGGTTTGGCATAATTTTTTCAAAATTTGCCTGTTGTCTTGCTTGCACTAGCTCTGTTGCATTTTTCCTGCCGCTCTTTTTAGTATATCCTGGACTGAAATTTCTCTTTAATATTGACAGAAAATGAGCCAAACCAGGTGTCCTTCAAATATTAAAAACAGAAATTACCTTTTTTTCAAATTGGCGCCCCTTTTGCGGTAATTCTAGATACGGAAAGTGAACCAAGACCATTTCTAGGACCAAAATTTAACGTTCTTCCACATGAGTTTTGATTTTCGGCATAGCGTCTGAAGTAAGATTTTGAGTCATAATTCGTAAAAAGTTCGATTTTCAAAAGATGTAATTTTTTGTACTTTGAATATATTCTTTTAATATTTCAAATTATATACATGCTTGTGATATGTTATTTGAAAGCTCTTCTAGTGGGCTTTACAATAGTCCAAAAACAGCAAGCTAGTGTACACAAACTTATGAGTTAATGCCTTTTGAATGTTGAGGAAGTATCCAACAATGACAATTTTCAAAAATTGCGTTTTTGACCACCTTATTCTGACTAAAAATGAAAGTGATAAAAAAATGGATTCTTTATCAAATTCTGCACCGCAATGTGCTGGTCTCACCGTTCGGCCTAATAACGCCCCTGAAAAAAGGTTTAAAGTATAGGTATGGTTGTCTAGTCTAGGCCTCGAAAGTATCGAGCCTCGACATCCCTAAATATAAGACTTCCTTGTGGACAAAGATTTGCGGACGAGAATTTGCGAACTTCATATAAGCATCGCCTAAGTCACAGGTTCGACTAACTTAGTTTTTAATGCTGTCATCCTTCACTCCGGCTTGAGACAACTTCTTTTTTTTTCTGGTCCTTTTCTGCCAAACTTCGGTTTATCCGCAAAAGTCGGCCCGCAAATGTTCGTCCGCAACTGTTGCATCCGCGAAATTTTGTCCGCAAAGTCGCGTCCCCAAATCTTTGTCCGCAAATTTTCGTCGTAAGCGTTCGTGAGTACTTGGAGGCTTGCAGTGTAGTGCCTGTAAAGCAGCTGTCTACCGTTGTTGATTTTATAATTTGAATGAATTTTCGGCGCTAGTTGCGAATACCACCCGAAAAATAACCTGACCTTTTAAAAATGCTGTAACTACCCTTGCAAACAACAAGTTTATGCTTAGCCCTTAGGCTCGGGGTAGGCCAGCGTACGGAAGTTGTGACTAATAAAGAGTTCGCGCACATTTTCTGGGGTCTAGGACATGTATTTGAGTAGTCTTTACTTAAGGGGGGGGGTGTATTTCCTTTCCGTATCTGGTCCCGCATGGAAATCGTTTTAATTCAAATTAAACCACATTTATAGGTTGCTTGATAAGGATGCTTCATAGGCAGGGGACCTTATTCAATCATACCTTTTCTTTGGTAAATAAAACTTTGCAAGCAACCCAATTATCGAAGTAAAATTTTCGGTATAGATTTTTTTTGTCAAGTACCTAGTGTATTCATGAGTATAGAAAATTGCTAATCACTGTAAGAAAAATAATAAAACAGCTAGAGGCAATATAAATCAAAGCATATGGCTTATATCTGGCTTTCTTTTACTTCAAAATGAAATTTCAATATGATTTTTGACCAAAAAAGCAATCCTGGAAATGTCCACGGTCGATTGATTAGTATTTATGAGTCTGACACTCACTGTGAGTTAAGCTCAATCCTTGAAACCATGTGAAAAAAGAAAGTTCACACCCAGAGAGACTCGAACCTGCAACCTATAAATGTGGTTTAATTTGAATTAAAACGATTTACATGCGGGACCAGATACGGAAAGGAAATACAACCCCCTTTAAGTAAAAAAGGTGAAAATCGTTGGAGGGGGGGGGGGTTTTATTCGCTACTAGGGTCGAATTTTCAAATTGGTCAAAATATGGCCAACCGGCAATAATGGTTCAATATTCCCCATATTCTTCTTCATGTTCTAACTATTTCTAACTATTTCTTTTTTTATCTGACAAGAAATTTCTATTGAACTTTTCACAGAGTACAGGATTTAAGTAAAATGAAATTTTAACAGCAGATTCAAACAAGTAAATAAATTTTTTCACATACTACTTGTTCTAACAAGTTGCTTTATATTAAAAGTATGTTGAGCAGAGACACTTTTATTACTTCTGATCAATATTAGACTATAGCAAATGCTGCAGCAGGCTTCATCCACTGCCATACACATAATTGCATATTGAGCCATGTAAATAATTGATGATTCCCCGGTGATCTGCAAAAAATTGGTATTTAAAAAAATTTTAAAATTAAGTTAAGCCCGTCCTTAAACTTTGTTGTAAAAGAAAGAGGACATTTTGAAATTTATTAAGAGAACCTAAGTGGATCCTAAATTCAAGGCGCTTTTTTTTCGAATCGGCATCCAAAACCATCATTAATATCTAAAAACATACTCAACCACCATAACCCCTGAAACAATCCTAGACACACCAAAAACATATTCGACTACCCAAACAACCCTAATTTTTTTTTGCTTGGATACTTAAGGGTGATGTGAACACAATCTCGAAATTTCAGAAAAAATTGTATAAAAAATATCTTGGTACCGAATGCCGTTGTATATATGATGATGATCAAGGTAAATTCACAGCTGGGGGCAGAGGCGTAGCCAGAAATTTCTGACGGGGAGGGGCACCAAAATTTTTGAGGCCATTTTATCTACATCGTTTTTTAAAAATCTGATGTGGGGCACCAATAAAGAAAATATATGAAAACCCTGTGAAAATCCGTAAAGTCGACTCCCTTTATAACGAACACCCTGGGGACCGGTCTCAGGTGTTCGTTATAAAGGGAGTTTGTTATAAAGGGAGGCGACTGTAAAAACCCGAAGAATTACCCGAAAAGACGGCGCTCATAGGCGTCGTCGAAATTTTTTTTATTTCGGTAAACAGAAATAAAAAAAAGTCAAAAAAATTTCATCCTGCCCAGGGGCAAGGTCACTAATAAGGAAAAAATCTGACGCGGGGAAGAGGAGTGGGGGGGGCACATGCATCCCCCGCCCCCTGGCTACGCCACTGGCTGGGGGCATAGGTAATGTGCTCTATCTTAGACATTACTAGGTCTAGCAACTGAAAAAAGGTCATGGATGTCAAAACCGATAAAATGCTAAAATTTGATAAAAATTCAAACGACAAGTTTTTTTTCGATATCGATAAAAATCGATAAAATGGTCGATAAAATTTTTATCGACCATTTTATCGATCTTTATCGATTTTAAAGCGACCTTTGGATTCCCAATGGATGACAATTTACCCTATTTTTTAGTTAATTGCTACTATGGAAGACAGTCCAGCAACGAAACGGGCGAAAGGAAGTAGAAAAGTATCTGTTTACGTGTTAATATTATGTAACTCTCTGTTATTTTTTTAGGAAAAATTTGACGAAGAGTACGACCAAGTCGCCGAATGGGATAGCAAGCAATTTGGATGCTTCTTCGACGATAAAATCAAGAATGAAAAGCCTTCGAGTGAAGTTGTGTACAAGCAGGATGGGTGTCGAGCTATTTTACGAAAAGACGGCACAACCAATTTGGGTTTATCAGGCCTCAAGTATGGGTTTCACGAATTCTATAAGTTTTAGCTACCACATGAAGTTACACAAAGACACCAGTCCGCCATCGCAACAGCAAATGAATGAAGCTCTTCCCAAATTCACTGTCACTTCAGGGCAACCGACAAACTTGATGGATGACCAGTTCTTCATCAATTTCCTAGAGTCTTTTCGAAAGCTAGCGTAATACTTTTAATCGCCTTCTTTTGGTGCTTTCACCTCCTAAGTTATAGAATCGATGCTGAAGAAGCTGAAGTCAAAAAGCAAGCAAAGGACTTTCTGCCATCGCGCAATACAATAAGCAAGAGAATTGATATTAAGCTTAATCAAGTTGAGGCCAGTGTGGTGGAAAAGCTTCAAGGATTAAAATTGACTGGTGGTGGTATAACTGTGGATTTTGCGAACAAGAATGTTGACTACTTCGCAGTTACAGCTCACTTTATCGACAACACCTGGTAACACTTTATTGAATGAGTTATGCAACATAGTTCTATTTTCAGGTGTAAACAAGACTTTGTACTCATATTCTCTCTTTTTCTACCGGGTATTAAGAAAACAAGCCAATTTGTGCAGCAACTGTTGGATAAAGAGCTGCAGCAGTTGGTTATATGCAGCCATGATATGTCATATTTTTGTCACTACCGATGAAGGATCAAACGTCAGCTACATAGGAGTAGAAAATCATTTCCCGTACCTCTGTCATGTCGGCGCAACTATTGCAAAACACGCTACTGGTCCATACAAGAACTCAAGTCTGATGCTAGCTATGAAGGAAGCCTGCGAGGAAGTAGAACTAAGTTTGCATTTGATAGAAAATGGGTAAATAAGCTAAGGTTCGTATTGATGCTTCCTAACAGTTGTTGGAATTTTGTAAAGCTCCTTTCAGACGAAATGAAATGTTGAGAAAAGAAACAGCAAGGACCTCGAATCGCCTGCAGAAACAAGGTGGATGTCGTATTACAATATGGTCGAAGCTATTCGCAGTAATTTTGATCTTCTAGAAGCAACCATCGACTGTGTCCAGAGAATGAACAGGCACTTGCGCTTATAAAACTGGCTAAAAAACCATTCATTTCCGACTACTTGAATTTGTTGCTGCCAATTGTTAAGATGGTTCTCGCTTTGCAGGTAAATATTTTGACCCGGTTAGTTTTATCAATGAAATTTAACTTTAAAAGCAGAGAAAGAAGTAAATTCAAGTGGAATACTTCTTTACATAGCAAAAATTTGGCTAATGTTACGTCAAAAAGCATGTTCTAAGTCTAGTTCAAGATGGATGGTCGCCATGGCAGAAGCTGCGCTGGAATCTTTCATTCGAAAATTGGAGATTTGTCGGATGAATGGCTCACTCGAATTTCCGGAAAACTGAACAATAATGTGGTCGTTTGTGCTGCTTTTCTGAACTCCTTCACGCATGCTCAACTTCAAAGTGTATGTGCCGAAATTAATGGGTGGAACTATGAACAGGTGTAATTTAAGCTGCGTGGCCTGCAATTTTGCATTGTTTTCAGATCAAGCCCTGTTACTTTCGCCTGAAGTGTCTGCTAAAACTGTCTCAGGTTCAGCAGAAGCTTTGTTTGATTTAGCACTACCGAATGTTTTAGAGGAAGAGCTCAACAAATTCAGTCTTGTGGCGCCTTATTCCGATTTACTGAAATTTTGGAGAGATCATGTAAAGGTAGGAATATTTAGTTTTTCGACAACTTGTGAAATTTGGTTCTCATTTAAGATTTTTCCTCGTCTTTCCTATCTAGTGAAGCTGGTATTTGGATATCAAGCGTCTTCGTTACCAAGTGAGCGTGCTTTTAAAGAACTCAGGTGCATTGTGGGCAACATACCGACACCGATAAAATTTTATCGACCACTTTATCGATTTTTATCGAATTTTTAGCATTTTATCGGTTTTGACATCCATGAAAAAGGTTGAACTTACATATTCGAAGCCAAATCTGAAGTAGTTTGGGAAAATAATAAATAAAAATTCTAACGACAATGTGATTTGAATAATACGATTTCTCTGAAATTTTTTTTATAGATAGTAGAATTGAAAAAAAAACTTTAAATTTTAAATTTAAATTTTTAAATTGTTTGAACCAGAGACCATTCAAGTTATTCGTTCGTACGTTTATTACAAAAAGCAAATTTTGGCTAAGGAGAAGAAATGCAAAAATCATCCGCAATAAAAAGATCACTAAAAGTCTATGTACAATACAGGCTGTCAAGTACTCAAGTGTTTCTCAAATATACGAATTTTCGACTATTAGACGCCCCGCCTCTCCCCTGCGTTCAGAATCGTGCTTGTCTTTGCTATTGTGACCCACTTTTTGAAAACTTTTCTCAGGCAAGTTATACCTCAATTTATAGCCAGTAAGATGAGCTACCGATTGAGGGGAAACTTGCCTGAGAAAAATTTTCGAAAAATGGGTCAAAAACACAATGCCAAAAAAACAGTTTTAAATTTAGCGGAAAGGCCCGTCTTTTAGAGAGAACACGGTAAACGACATTTTGTACAAGGACACACACGCCAAATTTTTTTTTGTTTTAAGATTTGGTTTTAGTATAAAAAAATTTATTGAAAAATGTATTAGTTTAGACAAAAAAAACCTACAATACGCTTGGACACTTTCTTTAACTTTAACTGGTAGATGAAATAACGCCAAATATTAGATTAAGAGTGCTAAATAACATTTTTGTAACCAAATGAGAATTCAAGTTGTATTTAGTCATCAGGCATCCAAAGCTAACACACTTAGTCACTAAAAATTTGAAATTAACAGTCTAATTTTAGCCCTGATTGGATCTATATGTGTTCGAGGGTACGCCTAACTAAAATTGGCCTTGGCCCCTCCCGGTTTTTTTGATTCCGATAGTGATTCTCGGGATCATGTCTAAGGTAAGTGGGTGTGCGCATCTCTAACTCTTAAGCCCCTGCACTCTCTTCGGGTTCAGAGTCAGAGATGCACACTCACTTGCTTAAGATTCATCTCAGACTCTTGATCATAAAATGCGTATCGAGTTTCTGTTCACCACGTCTCAGTTGAAAAACATGGTAAGACAGCCAAAAAATACAATCATATACCGTATTTTCTCTAATAGAATCCCACCTCCCTAATTTTGACTAAGATTTTAGAGATAAAGCCATTTTTGATTAACAATTTCAAGATTTACAGAAATTGAGAAATAAAAAACATGGCATTGAAAAAAAATAAAGCCTAGTGTCCAATGACTGAGGGGAAATTCCATGTTTTTTAACGCGAAGAGGGCTGTAAACTTTTTTGTTCAAAAAAAAAATTTGTTTTGGTAACATTTTGTCGCTAAGATTTAGGGCTACTCAATGAAATTTTTTCCAGCCACAAATCTCTGAAAAAACTTTGATAAAGAAACGTTTCCTCTCACTCTGCCTTTCACTCTAATGACGGAAAGGCGGAGTGAGGGGAAATGTATTTTTATCAAAGTTTTTCAGAGATTTTTGGCTGGAAAAAAATTTAGTGGATATCCCTCAATCTTAGCTACAAAATGTGACCGGAAGAAAAAAAAATTATGAACAAAAAAACTTTACAGCCCTTCCCGCGTTTAAAAGCATGGAATTTCCTCTCAGCCATCGGACACTAGGCTTAATAGAAGCCCATGATATTCTATTAAAGAAAATCACGGTACCTTTTCTAATTTTGCCATAAAGTTGCCCGTTTTTATTCCCTTCCCTCTTTATACAGCTCTTTTTCCCTTGAAAATTCAAAAGAGCCAATTTAAATTTTCACAATTTGGGCCGAAAAACAATGATGCCCCTGTGGTTTGCAATTTTTTTCTCAGGATCAAAAAAAGCGCCGCTTTCTCATAAAATCGGTACTGAGAAAGACAAATATGGAGTCATCTCTTCCTCTGCTTGGTGGAATTCTTAACTCAAGCGATGTTTTGTCCTAGTTTTCTTGTGAAACTGCGAAAATATGCCAAGAAGAAGTATTTTAAGACGCTTTCAAAAAAGGGCAAAAAAAATTTAACTTGCATTTGTGAAATCGAAGGGGCAGTTCTGATACAATAAATGTCAGGTTGATGAAAAATGCTAATATAACTATGAAGATGCCTAATTGAAACGCATAACTGTTCAATCGACTGTTATTAGGAAAGTTCAGAGCAAAACATCTGTCCACTGTCATAAAGAACACTGCGATGGGTGGCAGTACTGCAAAGCTTACAGAAGTCACACCCACACAAAAGAGTATTGCTGGATTATATGAGTCTTCAACGCCTTAAAAATACAAAAAGGCTGTACGCTGTCGACGCTCTCTATAACAACTCTCAAGGGACCTGCTAAACTGAGTCTTTATAAAGAGCGTCGTTTTGACGTAAATAAGGTCAATCGTGACCAAATAGCTGTCTTTTTGCGAGTCGTTATAGGGAGCGGGTCGTTATAAAGAGCGTCGTTATAGAGAGCGTCAACTGTACAGAAATTCGGTGACTGTATTGGCTTTTCTGGCTCTATATGTGTTCACGCGGACGCTGAAAAAAATATGCCTTGATCCCCCTGTTGTTTTTTTCTGCACAATTTTTTTTCAACGGTCTCAAAAATTATCAATTAGCAACTGAATTAGTTTTGCTGCTTGAATTATATGGTCTACTAAGTGAAACCTCCAACTAATCCAATATTATGCAGTGAAAATATGCGGCTTTTGATAGATAGAACTTTTCCAAGAGTTCCAACCCTGGATGATATAAAAATTTTATGCAATCTTAGATTAGTATTGTAAATGTATACTTCTAACTAAGGTTGTCGACTTTTGACTTTTAAGTCGAAAATCGAAAGGTCGAAAATTTTTTAAGGTCGATTTTTGGCCTCGGAGCGAAAATCTGATTTTACAACATATACTCAGAATTAAAAGTTGGGTATACATTGTAAAATCAGATTTACACTCCGGTAAAAAAAATCTGCCTTAAAAAAATTTTGACCGGAAAATTTCGAAAAATTTCGGAAAAATTTCGAAAAAAAATTTCGAGAAAAAAAATTTCGACTTTCGACTTAAAAGTCGAAAGTCAACAACCCTACTTCTAACACAAGTGCAGTAAGGGCACTTAGACGATTTTTGAGACATTTTAGAAAAAAAAATTTCCGATATAAATTATCTTGGGGACCAAGGCGAAAGTTGAATTTTTGCACAAAATACAACAGGGGTGACCAAGGGTACCAAATATTTTACGGCGTCCTCGTGAATTTATATAGAGCCTGTTTTTCAATATGGCGACGACATTACCGTATTTACTCTAATAGTAGCCCCAACCCTCCAATAGTAGCCTAATAGTAGGGGGGTTGAAAAATAGTAGGCCCCTAAAAAGCGGCCTATTTTGGCCGATTGTAATAGTAGCCCCCAAAGAGGGTGGTAGAAAATTAGTAGCCCGGGGCTACTACTAGAGTGAATACGGTATGTGATCTTCCCTTATTAGGCTGAACGCCTGGCCGTTACTAATACCCGTTTTTATCCAAAAAAACAAAAATCTCACCTGGTCGCCACCAAAACACTGCGTAAAAATGATTGACACAGGAGCTCAAAGAATAAAAGATGCTAATCACAAAATAGAATCGCATAGACTTGGAAATTTGCCCAATTACTAATAATTTTGGTTTGAATATCGAAATGTAAAGCAATTTTGCGTATAAATTGAAGATTATCACTTCACATATCAAACACACAGCAGATTGTCCAAAGTTTAAGTAGGGAATATATGGTTTGGACATTGAATAGGAAAAGAATTATAAAATTCTTTTTAGAAAGGCTAAATAAATGTAAATAATTTTTTTCAATTCGATTTTGCTTCCGAAGATTTCAATTTTTTATAAGTAGTTTAGAAACTTCATATTATTTTGTGTAATTAATTATTTTCAGACCGTTCGGCTTTTGAAAGGAAAGTAGTCACATCAACTTTGTAAAAAGTACACTTTTCCGAGCAATTTTTTTGTATTAGATGGTTTTTGAAGTGTCTTCCAACAACTCATTAGATTTTTTGTATTCAAACAGCATAGAATAACAAGTCTTGAGCCTGAACGTATTAATCAAAAGGGTAGTTACTAGGGTTTGCCTCCTACTCTTCAAGAAACCACCCACCCCCGCTTCGGAAGGAATTTTCCTTATATCTCAACGCCGCTATAACCACCCCCCCCTTCCTGCGAAAAAAATTGGTCACCTCTTCCCCATTTCAAGATGGGTCAAGATTTCTCGACCCAGATGAGTGGCAATATCGTGGCTTTGACATCGGATGGGTGGATCACTGTTTCAAAAATTAATAGCGCACCCACCGCTACTGCCACCTGCTCCCAGCTTGCTTTTTGAAAAATTTTCGATTTGGGTGGCCGTGGGGTGAGGAAGGTGGTTTTGTACTTTTTATTTGCAAGCAAAGTTAAATAACTTTAACATAAAAGACTTTTTAATCCGTTAATGCGCACTGGCATGATTTTAAAATAAGAAAACAACAGGGTCAGTATCATGGGTTTTTTTAAATTTCTGTCAACAAATTTCTCACTTCGAAACACTCATTCAGGATTATTTTCGCTTGTTATTTTTGATGTTGAGTTTTTGAGACTGATTCAACGTCTTAGCTACCAAATAAAACTAAATTTGTTTATTTGTGACTTAAAACTAGATACAAGAGACTTGTGACCAAAAAATTGCAGAGATAAAAAGGTTAAAAAATTTAAAAAAAAATTCGATTTGGGTGGCCGTGGGGGTGAGGAAGGTAAAACCTTTTTTAAAAAATGTGATTTAAATTAACTTCGAAAATAACCTTTTCTGCAAAATATTTTTGTTTATTTTGAAGTTTATAAAATATACTTCAAATTTACTGATAAAAATGCCACAGGCAAAAACTATCACAGTAAGAAACAATATTGATTTTTTTTTCAAAGTGCAGTCGAAAAAAGCTAAAAAATAAGATAATGTTAAGTAAAGGGTCTTTTCTGACTTTTTTCGCACTTTGTGAATATTTTCACATTTTTCTCATAAAAGTTGACGAGGCATACTTAATTTTTTAACTGTATTTTGTGGATTATGAGTTTCGCTACAAAACATTGTGTGACCTTAACTGCATTCTCGCAACGAAAATCGAGTGGAGACCTAAGACAGTGAAAAATACAATTTTTTTAGAAAATTCGGCCAAAAATAGGTTAAAGCCAGAAATAGGGCTTGCAGTATAGAATCACCCCCTCCCCCTATAGAATCCCCCCCCTCCCCACGCAGAGTGTTCAAATAAAACAGATAACTTCATATTCGTGTTTCTCGACCCCGATTTCACGTGAAAGCCGGCTGATTTTTTTATTCTGAGAAAAAAGTTTTAACCACAGGGGTTTCATAGTTTTTGGTCAAAATTTCAAAAATTTGAATTAGCGCCCTTTGAATTAAAAGGGAAAAAGGGCTGTATCGGGAGGGGGAGGGAATAAAGGGGGAATAAAAAATATATGTAAGGGCAAAAATTTTACAAGGCAAAAATTTTATGTTTTGAAGTGGTCTCAATAAGAACAGTGGGCGCTACTTGGATATACCCCCCCCCCAAATCAACTTTTTTTAAAATGTTCTTAAGCACCCTATATCGACCTAAAATCGCCTCAGAAGCCCGAAAAAGACATTATTTTTGAGTTCTGGTCAATAAAAAATCGAGTTTCTGGACCACCCAAAATCACACATTTTGACCATTTTTAAAGGGATTTAGGTCTGTATTTGGGTGGAAATGGACCAAAAAGGTGCCAATTTCTAACAAAAAGGAAGATGTTGAACATAGTTTTGTTGACTAGGGCCTACCGCATAAATAAACTCTGGTATGCATATGTTTTTATGCATCCAGAGTCACTTTCGAGTAATTTGCGTCTAAGGTATGTGGGTGTGCGCATCTCAACGCAGGGGCTTGGTTGGTTAGAGATGCGCGCACTCACTTACCTAAAACATGATTCCGAGCAAGACTCTTGAACAAAAATGCATTTAGAGACTATTTTTGCCCAGTTCCAGTCACCAAAACATGATAAAACAGGTAAAAAGTCAAAATTTAAAAGTGTCCAAAACTCGATTTTTTATTGACCAGAACTTAAAAATAATTTCTTTTTTGAACTTTTGAGGCAATTTTAGGTCGATATAGGGTGTTTGAAAACACTTTAAAAAAAATTGATGGGGGGAGGGGTATATCCAAGTAGGGTCGAACAGTGCTATTTTAACTTCTGGAGCATAAAAACCTAGAGCATAAATGGTACTTGAAGGGCACAGACAGCAAGTTGGCTGCCGTGCTAGAGTCATCAGCACAAGGATGCTGTCTGAAAGACATCAGGTGGCTAAAGAATTGGAAAGTCTAGTAGAAAGTGGCTTGAGTAGCAGATAATTGGTCTCCAATTTGGACGGAAACCCATAATTTATGCAGTTTTGTATTTACTCTTGAAAAATATTTGTGAGCAAAGGTTGTTACAAAAAAATCAAGATCACACCTTTCAGAAAAGTCAAAAGGGTGCTGTAGCTGACTTTTGAAAAATTTTGCGTTTTCTTAACTCTACCGATTCTGTTTTTTTAATTTTCACCCAAAAACATATAATCGACGTCAAATTTTTTCCGAAATTTAATACTTTTGATAAAAAGGACCCGCGGGCCTTTTTAAATTCTTCAGGAGGAAGGTGTATTCCCAAGGAACTGTTTCGGGGCGGGGGGGGGGGGGGGTGACATCGGTCTGGTTGATGAACGAGTAGCGACAATTTTTCTTTCCTATTTGACGTAAAGGGCCATTATAATGTGCTACTAAACTGAGCAACCTGAACACATACTAAACTTCGTTATAACACAGCCTTGCGCTACTTCATCTCACGCCTAAACATTGCTAAAAATCAGCAAAACTATTTTTTCCTAAAAAAACAAAGTTACAATGGTGCTTAAACCCGTAAAAGCACAAGTGCACCCCCCCCCTCCTTGCAAAAATTTTTGTTATTTTTCAAAAAATCACCCATTTTTAGCTGCAAAACTTTATTCTGAGGCACTCTGGTAGGCGAAAATTCCTCAGAAATTCGAATCAGAAAGCAAAATTTGAAAAAAATTTTAGTGGCTGAGATATGACTCAAAGTTGGAGTGAAGTTGAATTGTCATTTTTAAAAATGTTGACACTCCAACTTTGAGTCATATCTCAGCGACTAAGTATTTTTTTAAATTCTGCTTCCTGATTCAAATTCCTGAGGAATTTTCGCTCACTGTAGTGCCTCAGAATAAAGTTTTGCAGCCAAAAATGGGTAATTTTTTGAAAAATAACAAAAAATTTTGCAAGGGGGGGGGGTGCACTTGGGATACTGTCTGCTTAAACCTGGCAGACAACTTTTAATTTATATAAAGAATATGCTTAAAGGGGCATACCAGCGCGTTACACGGTCAATTTCAAATTTTCAAAAGGCGGGGACCACACTTTCAAGACAAAAAACATTTGATTTGAAAATGTTCCTTTAAATTTTTTATTATTGTCACCGAAAAAAGTTGTCACCGAAAGACTTTTTCTTGTCACCGATTTCTTATATTTTTGTTTTTGGTGACTATTTTTCGTTTTATTTTTCGTATTTTCAGTTCATGCTACATCCACTGATGACTTTGTGAGACCGTATGCAGCCGCAGTCAAATCTTTTCAGAAATCGGTGACAAGAAAAAGTCTTTCGGTGACAATAATAAAAAATTTAAAGGAAATTTTCAAATCAAATGTTTTTTGTCTTGAAAGTGTGGTCCCCGCCTTTTGAAAATTTGAAATTGACCGTGTAACGCGCTGGTATGCCCTTTAAAGGGGCCTGCTCGTCGCCGATGTCAATATTTTTGAAAGGCGGGTACCAGCGAAATTCAAACGAGAATTGGAATGCCACATTTTTGTAAAAGTTAAAGAAGAATTATGCACCCAAGTGGAATCGAACCGACGACCGATTGCTTCAAATCGCCGTCTCTCACCCTTTAGGCCAACGGTGCTTCTACCCAGTGAAAATGTTCTCGACTACTTATAGCCGAGAGATTACTTAACGCATCTGTATTTCAAAAAATTCTTCTTTGAGTTGATCTGGTACCCGCCTTTTGAAATATTTCCATCAGCAACATGCATGTCTATTTGAAGAAGTAAATGTTATTATTTCAAAAAAAATTGAATGGTGCTTTGCTTTCTGAAATTGAAGCTTACTATGATTAGTTTTTGTGTTTTGCTTCAATTTATATTTTTCGCTTCAATTGACTACTGAGAGCAAAAAATGTTGTGCCAGCAAAGTTGAACAAAACAGTCACACAAACTTTTTAAAATAACACTTCCTCTGAAGCAACTTTTGTAGTTTTAAGGAGCATGCTCACCGCCGATGGGAATATTTTGAAAGGCGGGCACCAGTGAAATTCAAATAACATTTACCGTAAATGCTTTAATAGAGCCCTGGGGGCTTTATTTTCCAACCCCTGAAAAATCTTGAAATTATCAATCAAAAATGGTGCTAACTCTGAAATCCTAGTCAAAAATCGAGGGAGGGCTCTATTAGAGAGGGGGGCTCTATTATAACATTTATGGTACCAATTTTGTTTCTAATAAACGTGCTGGCGCGTTTATTTTTTGGATCCCAGAAATCGTAAATATTTAGGTCGATCTCGATTTTTTTTGGCAAAAATCATAAATTCGGAAAAGAGAATCGGTAGAGCTCGCGGCAGTTAAGAAAATGCGAGAAAAGAACAAAAAAAGAAAATTTAGCCAAAATCGGTCAAATAACATTAAAAATGTTTACTGAATAGACAAATTGAATTTAATAAATAAAAAACGAAGATTTCTTCTCCTAAATATGCAAAAATACAAACTTCTTTAATTCTTTTTAGCACCTGGCAATTTTGTAAGAAAATTTTTGTTGGTTTTTTTTGCAGAAATAGAAAAATTTTGCAAAATTTTTGAAAGGAAAAGAGCACATACAATTTAACGCACTAAAATTTTTAAAAAAGGTCATGTGCCTAAAAAAGACAGATACTCCTCTCCCATTTTTAAAATGATTTCACTATTTTTGAGAAAAAAAATTGATTTTCAGCATGTTCTTGGCAATGAAAACAAAAGCAATTCAAAAAAGGCAAAATCAATTCTGTACTAACCTTTTTCAAAAAAAAACGCTTTAAAATTAGTTATTGGAAGCTGATACAGTCAACCCTCGATAAACCGACACCCGATAAACCGACACCCTCGATAAACCGACACCCTAAGACTGATTTGGTTGGCCAGCCATTAAAGTAAGGTAAACTGACCCTCGGTAAACCGACACCCGATAAACCGACACCCTTGATAAACCGACACCCTGGTGACAGTCCGGCCCAAGAAAAATTCCCTCGATAAACCGACACCTCTCTTTTTTGCTTACATTCTGCCAAAATACTTCTAATTTTTAAAATTGGAACATGGCAAAGACATTGTTAATTTGTTGTAGATATTCAATATTTTTTGAATGCATTTTTTGTCTGTTTGTTTGCAATTGATTGTTAACTGTTTTACGGTGATCTAACTTTTCTGGTTTCTAGTTTCTAATTTTATATCAATTCAGATGAGCACTCGAAAGCACAAGGCTGTTCTGCTTGAAGTCAAGAAGCAAATAATCGATGTAGCTGCTAAGAATAACAACAAATTAGAGCTGGCTAAACAATTTGGCATTCCAAGGGGTACGCTGCACGGGATTCTGAAGGACAAGGAAGAAATTAACAAAGCAATCGATGGTGGCAGTAGCGCGAAGCGAGCGAAACTCAAAACAGGAAAGCATGATCGTATGGAAGCAGCTCTTATCGTTTGGATCAAGCAAATTCGAAACCAGAATCCACCTGTGCCAGTGAGTGGTGATCTACTGAAGGTTAGAAGCTTCATATGTCTTAATGTCCTCTATCATTGGATTTTAGGAAAAGGCACTGGCGCTTTCGACTAAGCAAGGAATCGTAGGCTTTGAAGCAAGCAAGGGTTGGCTGGAGAATTTCAAACACCGCCACGGCATTCGATTCAAAGAGGAGCAAAGAGAAGCTTCATCAGTTAACGTCGGTTCTCTCCGTGAATGGCAAGGTCAGGCGTTGAGAGAAGCGCTGGCAAAGTTTTCACCAAACGACATCTTCAACGCAGATGAAACGGGACTCTTTTTGTCAGTTGCTACCAAATAAGACGATGGCTTTCAATGGTTAGATATTTTTAAATGACTACTTTTTGATTACATCACCGAATTCGTACAGGTGATAAGTGTGCTGGTGGAAAGAAGAGCAAGGAACGCATAACTGTGCTCATCTGTGCTAATATGTCCGGGACAGAGAAGCAACCGCTGCTAGTGATTGGAAGATCGGCAAAACCAAGGTGCTTTAAGAATGCGAATGTGCCCGTGGAATATGAAGCTAACAAAAAGCGTGGATGACAGGCTTTTTAACATACAATTATGATGCTAGGGATGCTAGAATATGCCATGGAAGTCGAAGAAGTTGAAGTAGTGCAGCCAACGGTCACCCGTATTGAAGCACAGCGCGCCTTAGCGATCGTTTGTCAGTTTGTTGAGAAAAACGGAGATGATCCCGCCATTCTACGTCACAGCGATGCTCTAGATGATTTCCTCTATAAAGTGCGACAAACGAAACAGATTCAGCCGAAAATCTCTAATTTCTTCTCGTCAATTAGTTGAACACCGTTGCATTGAGCTGTTATGTGTGTTGCCATCACTTGTTTTGAATAAATCGTTTGAAATTATTTAGAATGTATTTAATAAATACCTCTATAAACCGGCACCCTAGCTTTGAAATTGACTAGGGATCTCGATAAACCGACACCCAGGGCCGGTCCCCAGGGGTGTCGGTTTATCGAGGGTTGACTGTATCACTTTTTTATATGAACACGAGTATATAATACTCATTTTGTGAGCTTTTTGCACATACAATTTTTCTCAATTTCGTGGTACAACCCTCGATTTAATGTAACACCACTCAAGTTCGTTCCCACCTATGGTCCTTCGCCTTTTTTTACCTCAATTTTTGAAAATTTCAGTTAGTTGTGTTTCGTTAGCCTAACCTGATATTTTGCAATAAATTCTGATTTTGCTGATCGTTTTCGGAAATGAAAAAAAAAATGCTAAAAAAATCTGCGGACACTTGATTTAACGTCACCTCTTTTACAAAATGTCTTTTCGGCAAAACTGTTTTATTTACAAAAACAATCGAAAAAATCAGAATTCTTGCAATTTTTGGATTGGGACGGCCGAAGACATTCGGTGAAAGCCTTCAAAGATTGAGGTGGAAACTAACTTGAAGGGGGTGATGACTTTAGGTTATTTTTGATTTTAAGTTCCTTTCGAGCCGTAGAACAGGGTGATGCATATTCAGAAAACCTCAATTCCTTGCAATGTGCTGTTCTTTCACCGCGAAGCGGATAAATACCCTCAGTATTTCTACAAAAATTTAAATAAGCGCAACACCCCTAACTCTTACCCCTCGATTTTAATAATCTTTGGAGGGGGTGCACTTGGTATGCTGTCGTGGTTTGGTGGCCGGGAGATGCTCTCGAGTTCGACTCCCACCCGGAGGGGGTGGACATGGGGTGCTGTCGAAACAATACGATAATTTATCGCAAATTTCATAAATTTAGCTTCTAATTTATTAAATAAACAATATTTGCCTAACTTTTTTCTAAACATGCAATCAGTAGCTATTTGGATGCTTATATTCATTGCTTTTTTCGCTCATCAGTAAGTTCTTCAGTGTACCAAAAATCACATATGGTTCATAATTTTATGCGAAACAAGAAATGCGAAAAAAACTTAAAAGAGTGTTTTGTCAATATTATTTGTTGACTTTTTGAAAAAATCGCAAAAAATTTACTTTTTTTCAATAAAAACAAAATGACTAATTATTTAAAAATGTCAATATTGTACAAAAAAACTCTGCTGAGACTACATGTATTTTCTGGTGCATCTGTTATTTTTTATACAGCCTTATGAAGAAGTTTCGATACATCAATTTCTGACACGATTTTTTTTGGCTTATCGAGTATGAGAGGTTGTAAAACGCTGAAAGACGTAAAACTTTTTGAGCTTCTGACACCAGATTTGTGTTCAGCCTACTCGGTTTGCATGTGAAACTGCTATTGGAGTTTAAAATTACTTGTCAAATTTTAAATCCGCTCGTTACAAACAATCATTTAAATTAAAAATTATATAGTTTTTAGAAATGAAATGATTGTTTGTCTTGAGCGGATATGAAATTGACAAGTAATTCTCAATTCTTTAGGTTGAACTTTTCTCGTCACTCAATCTGTAAAACCCATCCTAAAACAACATCCTTTACACGATGGGCAAAAAATAGGGGTCAGGAATTGAGGTAACAAAATGTAGTTCAGAATTACAAAGCAACCGCTTTTTATTGAATCATTCAGATTGTCCATAAAATTTCTCACCATACTTACAAGGGAGGGAGCCTGACTGTGACCTGGGGTTTTTTCGAGCAATTTTTTTATGCTAGTATTCTACTAGAGCGTGCTAAAATCAAATGTGAATTCGGCTCCTCGCCTCTGAAAGCTAACCGAAATTCTAGAAATGACCCATCGCCCGAAGGTCAACTTCGAAAAACCATGAAAGGGGTATCGAGGTGTTTTTTGAACACTGAGTGATCCTTGCACCATGTCTTGTGGACCTTCAGAGTTGAGGGGACAGATTTTTCAGGAACTTAGGCACGCCCCACAAAAATACGCAAAAAAAATTTGTCATCAAAGTTCCCCCAGATCACAGTCAGCGTATGTTATGAGCTAGTCGCACAGTCCAACCTTCTTGTGTTCAAGCATTTTCTTTGATTTAAAAAATATAAATTTTAAATAAATCTTAATTTTTAGAATATATTATGTGAGTTCGAGTGGCGATTTTAAAGTAAAAGTAGTTCTGCCTAAAACAAACCCTAACCATTTTGAATATGTGGAAGTGACTGTGAACCATAAGACGACTTTTAAAAATTTATTGGAATTAGTTCATGATGAAGTGACATATGTCAACCCGGAAACAGATCATTTGCAATCTGAAAAATCATTCAAAGACTTTTCGAACCACAATACTCTGGGAAGTGAGCATATTCACGATGGTCAAAAACTTTATTGGAAAACGCCCAACAAGGCTCCAATGTTGAAATACCTTCAAGATCAACCTTCTTCCTCCAATGTTGACGTTACTCTCAAGCTGTAGAAAGTCTTTTTGCACGAACTGAACTATTACCCAAACTTTTTTATTGACACAATTATGTATTGTTCGCACATAAATACGATAATACGATACAAAAAAAAAATTTTTGGTTTGAAAAAACAACACACTGGTATATAGAACGTGTGAAATTATAAAAAATGGGTTTTTTTAAGGTTTTCGTCCAGTTTTTCTTTCACTTTTAGTTCAAAAAAATGAGGCTGTCCTAATTTTACATAAAATTTTCTAAAAAGTGGGATAAATTAAGACAGCTTCATTTTTTCGAACTAAAAGTGAAAGAAAATCTGGACGGTCACCCAAACATAAGGTAGAAAAATAAAGACAGACTATAAGAAGTGAAATAAAAAAATGTTCCGTTACAAAAAATTTGGTGAAAATGCAGGACGGCGATGGAAAAAATTGAGACGAGAGCCACACAAAAGTTGGATTGGCATAATTAATATCAGAATTTCTGAGTTTTTTTCAAAAAATGATCGAAATGGAAAAGCGGAAAATCAGGTATAGGAAAAAGATTAGTTTTCTATTGCATTTTAATTTTTAGGGCATTTTTGGAAATTTGGATATTGATGATTCTAATCCAATTTTTTCTATTTAGCATAAGCTTGTCTGAGATGGTAACGCCGAGTTGTCGACAAGATACAGCTCTAAAACCATATTTAAAAAAGAAAAAAAAACTATGAGTAATCTTTTGGTGTCGAGACAATCTCCTTAACAGCTTTCACCCTCCCTTTAACGTAAATGCCCATTTTAGCATCCTTTTTGATAAAAAAAAAGAATTCCAACTTTTTGTGTAATTTTACACGTTCTATATACCAATTTGTAGATTCTAAATTTTCATTAGTACTATCATCAAGAGTAAAATTATATATGATTAGAACCAGAAAACTGCAAATGCACTTCCTCCCCAAAGAGTAAAAGTTTTCTAACCATTTCCAGGCTTAGAGAGCTTATACTTTTTAGGAAGCGGTGTGCACTTATGGTTCTGTCATTCGAACTCTGTCTTTCGTATTGTGATTTTTTATGCTTAGGCAAGAAATGGCTAGCGTATGCTCAAGCAGGCTTAAAAATAAGTATAAAGCATGTTTGAGTTCGTCCTAACCGGTCTCGTACAAATTAAATTCATTGCTACTGCTCCCACATTTTCAAAATTTGCTCTTGCTCTTGCTCCTTAATTACAAACTTTTGCTCCTGCTCTCGTTCTTGCTTGCACTATTTAAAATATTTCTTCTCGCTCTAGATACAAAATAAAAAATTATCGGTGTAAGTTGCGTAACCGGCAAACCATCTCCCCGTCCGCATTGTGGCATAGAGCCAAAATTTAGATGTTAGTTTTGTGTTATGAAATTGAGAAACAATTTTCTACAATTTCAAAATTTCCATTTAACCCACAAGAAAGGTATCCTAACTGTAATCTGGGGTAATTTTGATAATTGGGCATAAGAACTTGGGCACGCTTTACAAGAATACGTAGAAAAAAATTGTCATCGAAGTTCCTCCATGTCCCAGTCAGGGTTCCTGCCTTGTCAGCAATTTTGTTGTCATTTTTAATTAAAACTTTCTGGGCAATGAAACTTTTATTGTGTGCATAGTCGACTACAATTAAAATAAAATTAATGAGTAAATAATGAGTAAATTAATGAGTAAAATGTAAAGATACAAAATACTTTAGAACAAAATAAGGTATATTTACAGCAAAAAACATGTATCCCTAAAAGAAGCGGTTAAACTTTAATTTTTTAAATAAAAACAATTTACACTACTTGTACAGAACAAAACCCGAACATGCACTAAATAAAGTTTTATAATTTTACTATTTTTTGTTACTAAAAAGCACATTTTACAATATGTTCAAATTTATGTAAGATTTTTTCAAAGTTGTTCAAAAAATTTGCTTATTATTTTTTCAGACTTTTCAAAAATTTTTTCTTTTTAGCAGCTTTTTGCTTCATGCAATTTAGTTTTTTACGCAGCGAGGAAAAAGGGTCCTATCCCTCGATAGGCGGGTTTTTTCGCCTTGGTCCCCTGTGGTTTTTTGTTTTTTTAGGCTTAGGCTTAAGCAAGTGTAGGCTAGCGTGTGTTAGGGAAGACTCGGACATATCTTAAACTCATTTTTAAGTTTCTTCTAACACGCCGGCCTACTTCTGCCCGAGCCTTAGCCTGAAAACTCACAAAAAACAAAAAGACGGGGACCAAAGTAAGACTCATTTGTTTTTATTTGCTAATTAAAGCAAACACTTTGAGGAAGTTTAAAGTATTTCCACGAATTTTTTTCACTAAGTTCACCTTAGTTTGTTTAGTTAGTATAGCTGTCTAAAAATCACACCTTTTTTCACACCTTTTTTGTTCTTTAGCCACTGAAAGACCATTACCGTCTACGGTCACGAGTTTCGTATGTTTGAATTGGCGGGAACAGATTTTTTCCTCCGAAAAAAAAACTACCACTTTTTGAATTAACAAGTGATTTTCAACAGTAATTTTTTCCAAACTGAACCTGAGTTTTTCCCGGAGTCAAATCAGCGTGGGGATCAGCGCAATTTTTTTCGAATTTCTTCAGCTAAATTACACTATACCCCCGATACTCGATCACACTTTACCTTCAGCGACCAAGGTAAATTTAAAAAAAAGTTTCACTAACGAATTTTTGCACGAAAGTTTTTTAAAAGTTTAAATAAGTAGGATTTTAAACCTTTTGCGAAAAAAATAGTGCAACAAAGTGCTGGGGTATATGGTAACTGCTCCAATTCTAGTGTGTAATCCATATGTAATGAAACATATCAAAGTTTTTTTTGCTAAATAACGATACAAACGTTTCTTTTAGACACTTCCTCACATATAAATTCAATTTTTGAAACAATGTTTTGACTGTTATCTGAATTTTTGTTTTGGGGACCAAGTTAAATCTAATGTTCAGTGAAATTTATTCACATTCAAGCTGTTTTTCGACAAAAAAAAATTGGAACAATTTAGAAAAACGGCCCTATAGAAGAGGAAGACATTTTATTTGCCTTGGTCCCCCTGCTGATTTTTTTGTGATATTCAGGCTTAAAGATTGAAGAATGGTAGGCCAGCGTATGTTAGGACGGACTCAAGCGTCCTTTTTTTGTGAATCTAGTCGCATTTTTAAGTCGATCCTGCTAGCCTACCCTTGCCTAAGGCCCAAAAATCACAAAAAAGTTCAACAGGGGGGACCAAGTTGAAAATTTATGCTCTTCTCGTATAGGGCCGAAAAAACACAGAAAAGGACTTTACTAATATATACCAAAAAAATACAATGCTCAATTTCGGTCACAGATTATTCATGCTTGTCCTTAGACAATATTTTTGCCACTCTCTTCTGCTTCTGGGTGTTCTAGTGGAGCAGCGGGCATGTAGGCTAGCAGTGGGGCTGCATCTACTGGAGCTTGCTGATGGTGAGTGGGAAATGGTGGAGGAGGCATGTTAGCTGCCGCGCTGGGCTCATCACAGTGTCAGCATAGGGAGGGGGCTGAGACATGGGAAGGTAGCCGAGAAGTTGGTCAGGGTACTGGAAAGCAGCTTGAGTGGCAGATAATTGCTCTCCAATTTGACGGGCAACCTGTAATTAGGACGGATTTGTTTATAGAAAGAGTTCAACAATTTTGGAAGCATCAATTATTTCAAAAAAATATTTTTTAAATAATATTTTTAAGCATTTTTTTTTTAATTTTTAGATATTTTGTCAAATTTTAATAATTACTTCGAGGCATTTTTTTTGTTTTGAGCGAAAACTCACTTTTTTCTCACCCAAATAGCCATAGCAACGCCAGACAACCGAGAGACACCAGGCATGGATCATTGTTCCGATAAGGTGGGACACAAATTGGCTAAAAATAGGTTGATAAGTTTACGTATTGTTGATTTTCTTTTTTTTAGAAAAAAATTATGTGACATTTCTGCAAAACGTGACGTGTGTGTGTGTTTATAAGAAAACAGCAACAAGACAAAAAAGCGATGTAATATGGTCGTGTTTTAGAAGAATGTGTTAAAAAGGCTTTTAGAATTATTGGAAGATTAGTGAAGAAATTCGGTGCATCTTCTTAAGGATACGAAAATTGACCTCAAATTCGAGAAATTAATTTTAGCAAGTACTTGAAAAATACAGTCATCCCCAGGAATGGACTCCAAGATGACGTCAAATCGAGAGTTTACCGACAAGAGAACCACAAGGAGAACCGACCAAATCGGTATATTTTTGGGTGACTTTGAAGCGAGGGTTGACTGTACACATAGGCGAACCCAGAGGGGGGGATTCTTTAGCCGGATATAGACAACCCCCCCCCCCCCCCCGTCAGAATAATTTTAGCCTATTTAGTCATCGACGCGACCCAGGCCCTCATCTGTCAGAAAATCCTGGGTACGCCTATAACTGTACACACCAGGGCTGCACCGGGTACCCGATATCCCATATCCGGCAATTTTAGACATTCGATATCAGATTTGATATTTTTTATATCCGGTGCAGCCCTGGTACACACTTTGTAAATTTGCAGAGAGTCGTTCATCGGCAAAAAGTTGAATCGAAATTCCGAAATTTCGGAAATGTGGAACAACAAATATACAAGACATCCAAGGCTTATTTTTTCGAGTTATTAGTCTAATTTTTACCAATTATATTTTTGAAAATATCTTAGAATTATGAAAAAATTTGAATTTTGTACATGAAGATCCAAATACAATAGATTTCTCACATTTTTTGAAACAGATCAATTTTCTTTAAAAAAAAATACTAGTAAACTCGAAAATTTCTCACCTATTTCCATACATTCTTGTTGCCTCAGAGCTACTTGGGTGTCCAGAGGCTTGTCCGTATCCACCCTGTTTTTCCATATTCATGAAATCAGAGCCCAACTGAAAAAAAAAACAATATGAAACAATCACTGTCAAAATTGAAAAAAATCATACCTGAGCACACCCAGCCAAAATAGCTACAGAAGCATAGATAATATAGGGAAGCAAGAGAGATCGACGCTCGCTTCGCACTCCGTGGATCATAACCACAACCAGGATTAATTGAAGAGACACAGCCAAAAGTAATTGGGCTAAATTTTTTCAAATAAAAACAATTTGGATTTATCTCTGTTGGAGTCCCTCCTAAAAACATCCCGTAAGAAAAAAATTTAAAAAAACCCGAAAAAACATCAGGAAGGGGGTCAAGACATATTTTTTCGAAGGGAAACTTAACAGATATATATCCACCAATTTTTCGGTAAATAAAAAAACTCACAAATATAGCGAGCAGTGTAGGTGTTGATCCAGTGCTCAGCCGACAAATGGCCGGTCACAGCCATCATGTAGTGGTAGGTGAAAAAGACTAGGAAAATAAAGCTGATCATCATCTGGATGTAGCCAATGTGAAGGGTGGCCTTCGTGACGTGGATCATACGGCACAACACCTTGTACTTCTCAGCCTCGGCATTCCACAAAGAGTCCATGCTAAGATCGCTGAACCAATGCGGTATTGACTCTCAGCATTCACAGGTCTGCGGCTTGAGATTGTGGTAAGTTTGACCATTGTGGAAGAAAATTCACTGCAATTGAAAATGTTGCGGGTTTTGAAATTAAGTGGTACTTAAATACTTAATGCAAAGCCAATTTCATGGTTTCGAATTTATGGTAATCAAGGTGATTCACACAGCGACCATGATCACCCTCATCATTATTTTTAGTGTGGTGAAAAAATTCGGAGCAGCTGAACCTGAGCAACACTCCCTATGCCCCACTTTCTTGAGTCAGACAAATCACCTTGGTGCAGTTAGGAAATTTTTTTAAACTAATTATTTTTTTCTATAAAAATGATCGAAAAATTCAAATCTACAAGTGAGAGAAATGCAGACAAAAAATTCTCAAAAAATTGCGTCGGTCACTTGGTCACCCAGCTGACGTCACTGGTGAGGGGGGAGGGGGGGGGGGGGGGGAATGTATTAAAGAATTTCTTGATATGAGTCAACCAAATAATTTCACGGCTATTTATATACAAACTTGTTATACAAAAATGATAAGGATGATGAAAATGCCCTTATTGACGTTTAGGGGGCATTATTTGTTGTTTTTTCTTAAAAAATGCCTAAAAATAATGCCTCCCAAAAGTAATTAGGGCCAAAAGAATCGATAATTAATTTGAGTAATCTTAAAGATTTTACGATACTATTATTATTGAAAAATACATTTAGATTAGATTCTCTAATTTTTCAATGAACTTGAAGATTCTGTCGTATTATTCTAAAGCAAGGTATCGAAATGTACTTTTTCAAAATATTTGTACTTTTTCGGGATCCCTAATTTTTTTATGAGGTTTCACGTCAAAAAAAACTTTTTCAGTGGTCAAAAAGCAATAAGCACTGGATAAAATGGCACTTTGTGACGAAAATTGACCAAGTTGCACTTTTTTGGACAAATGTACTTTTTACAATATTTTAAGTTAGCAACCCCAGGTTAGTGTTTGTTTTTTTTTTCGATTCTGAGAAAAAAATTCGAACTACGTAGTTTTTTGGTCAAAATTTGAAAAATTTAAATTGGCGCCTTTTGAATTTCAAAGAGAATAAGAGCTGTAAAGGAAGGGGAAGGTAATGAAAGAGGGCCTCTAATCACACAGGGCACAATAACAAAAAGATGTTGAACGCATTTTGGGTGTGCAGAAGCTCTTTTCAACTGGCCCGTGGTAGAAAGAGACTCTATATCAGGCCATCTCAATGTCCTTTTTAAAAAGATTTGTACTTTTTTGAGACCCGAAATCTTTTTTATATGGTTTTCGAGGTACCTGAAAAAATAATTAGGGGGGGGGGGGGGTATATTCCAGTAGCGTCAATTTATTGATTTCTTCTTTGCTTTCTGTTCTTCTCAGAATTTCAAAACGATATTATTAAAATTTGCCATGCGATAAGCGATACTTTCAAAAATCCAAATGCGATGTTCGCGATCGATATTTTTCGACCAAATTTGATGTGATATGCGATATATCGCAGGTACGATATATCGATCGTCCGCATCTCTAATTTCTATCTGGAAAGACAAAACTCTTTTTGACTCAATATTTTTTGAAAACTATCCAGGAAGTTTTCGCGCAGCTATAGAAAAATTTAAAAGAAACAAGAGTTTCAGACAACTGAAGAGTATTTTTTGACTAGAAAGATAAAAAGACTTGTTACGAAAATAATAATTAATCCTAGTTAATTTCTCTTGCCTTAGTGCCACTTGTGGTTTTTTTAGGGTTTGTTTTCAATTTTAGCCAAATTATGTTGTTTCAAGAGTTTTAATTTTTCGCATTCACAGAAATATGACACGAAAATAGGTTTCTAGTGTAATTAATGTTTAAAATATACCTTTTTTATATTTCACGCTTAGTCTACATCGAAATACTTTTAGTAAATGACATCATAAAAAACTAAAAATATAATAGAATACAAGAAAAAACTTTAGAGCCAAAAGACCCATATTGGACTCTAAGCACGAGGTGTGATGGGAAGCCATTGAGATTTAAAAAAGTTGCTCATATAGCGCAGTGCGTAAGCGTTTGCGTTTTTTGGCCCAAAATAATGTTGCAGGTTCGATCCCATGTGGTGACATGCTATTTATTTTGGCTTGTTTGGCAATTTCTTGGGGTAGTTTGGATCGCTGATTTCGAATCTGGCGTCAAAAAAGTCTAATCCCCCAATAGAAATGGCCAAACAAGCCAAACAAAATAGGGTGCCACCACGTGGGACCGAACCTGCAACATCATTTTGGGCCAAAAAACGCAAACGCTGACGCACTGCGCCATGGAAGCAACTTTTGCAAACCTAAATGGCTTACTAACCCCCCCCCAACCCTCCCTTTAAAATTGAAAAAAAAATTAAAGAAATTGTCAGAGCGCAAACATTATTTAAAGAACGGAAGTCAAATTACTTTCCATCTAACGAATATAAAAATGGTAAAAAATATTAAGAAAGCAGTCTTTCTGAAGTAAAAAATATCTAAAAAACATATAAAAAGTCAGACTTAAAGGAAGTCCTAGACGCAGTGTGAGTCACCAATTTATACTATACCATCAAAAGAGAAAGAAGCAAAACAACCAAAAACAAAATCGATAATTTCAAAATCTCCAAGCAAATAGTAAGTAAATTTTATCTGCAGTCAGTTCTAGTCAACACTGTTGACTACAGAAAAAACCTTTTGCGCCCCCTTAAAAAGATTAGAAAAAAGCCAGGTAAACAAAAGGAACAGGCGGAACCTTTGATAAACTTTGCTGTTTCTCCCAGTTTCAATGGAATCAATGGAGTGGTGGGTAGGCAGGTAGGTAGGCAGGCACAAGACCCAGCTACTACTTCCCTCGATGAAGTGTGTTTCCTGGGAGACTACCTAGTCTATTTGCTTGCTTTGTCGCAAGCATCCTGCTGCGCGTGCGCCTTATTGATTGAAAAACAGTAGTACAAAGATTTTAAAGGTGTTCGTGGTAGGACAAATACAAACTCGAAGATGAGAAAAAAATACAGTCAAATGTTGACTGTAAAATGTTGAGAGGTTTAAAAAAAAGGCTGACCAGCAAAAAAATAGACAATTCTATCACCTTCTACATAAGAGCAATGGACCTTATATTATATTGGGTACCGATCTTCGAACTTGGTCTCCTGTTGTTTTTTGCGAAATTTCCAATACATTTTTTTATTTTTTTTAGAAAACGTGATATTTGAAAACGACCGCAAATATCTGCAAAAAGACCGCAAATTTCTGACTAATGGCTCTAAATTTCTGAAAAAATGACTGCAAGTCTCAATTCTCATTGACGAGGCAGGTTTCAGCAGGCATTTATATGGAATCTTTGCGATTGATTTCAGTAAAAAATTCTAAAAATTCGAGATCAACCTTGGCAAGGAAGTTATTTGACGATAAAAGTGACCAAAACCACAGAACGATTAAGACATTTTTTTGAATTTTGATTTGCCTTGGGGGATGAAGGCAAATCTTCATGACATTACAGGTTCAAAATTTTCATCTAGCAAACATCATCTTTCCTGAGTAATATCTTTAGAATGGTCTCGAAAGCATCTTGCTATTCAAACAAGCTAAAAGCCAATGAGAAATCAGCGAAATACCAAACTAAATCCTAGACCTTCAGCTTGCTATCAAAAAAAACTCTTTGACCCTACTTGGATATACCCCTCCTCCCCCCCCCCCAAATCAACTTTTTTTAAAAGTGTTTCCAAACACCTTATATCGACCTAAAATGGCCTCAGGAGTTCAAAAAAGGCATAATTTTTGAGTTCTGGTCAATAAAAAATCGAGTTTTGGACACTTTTAAATTTTGACTTTTTACCTGTTTTACCATGTTTTGGTCACTGGAGCTGGGCAAAAATAGTCTCTAAATGCATTTTTGTTCAAGAGTCTTGCTCGGATTATGTCTGAGGTAAATGAGTGCGCGCATCTCTAACCAACCAAGCTCCCTGCGCCCCCTTCGGAGGCGCAGGGGCTTGGTTGCTTGGGGTTGAGATGCGCACACCCACATACCTTAGACGCAAATCACTCGAAAGGGACTCTGGATGCATAAAAAATGTATGCATACCAGAGTTTCTTCATGCGGTAGGCCCCAGTCAACAAAACTATGTTCAATATCTTCCTTTTTGTTAGATATTGGCACCTTTTTGGTCCATTTCCACCCAAATACAGACCTAAATCCCTTTAAAAATGGTCAACATGGGTGATTTTGGGTGGTCCCAAAACTCAGTTTTTATTGACCAGAACTCAAAATAATGCTTTTTTGAACTCCTGAGGCCATTTTAGGTCGATATAGGGTGTTTGGAAACACTTTGAAAAAAGCTGATTTGGGGGGGGTTTATATCCAAGTAGCGCCAACTCTTTAAAGGGGCATACCCACGCTAATAAGAGGTGGTGCCCGGGAATTCATTTTTTTTTCTAATCATTGAACTTGTATACAGATTTTTCTAACGTGGGTTCACTTGGTTTCAACGTGGCTCGTTGGTTTCTGACAACTCCAGCTCTCGAAGAACTTAGTTTTGAAATGGAAATGCTGATAAAATTAGAAATGGGGTTGCAGTATAGAGTCCTACCCACGCAGAGTGGTCGGATGGAGAAGATAACTTCATATCGTGTTTATCGACTCCGATTTCATGAGAAAACCGGCTGTTTTTTAATACCGAGCAACAACATTTTTTAAGCTGGATCGAACCTTCGACATAAAATGAGAGCGTGAACCGCGTGAACAATGAAAAAATTCAGTTATCGATGAGCAAAAACGAAGAATAAGAGAGAGAAGTCGACAAGGAAAACGAATATTCTTCATAAAGTCAAGCCGACTTTTGATCATAAAATGCATGTAGAGCTTTAAAACTATTTGCTAAAAGGCACATTTGCTAAAAAAACTTTTGCTAAAAAAAATTTTGCTAAAGGCACACTTGGTAAAAAAATTTTTTGTTAAAGGCCTTTTCTGGTTCCTTTTGTGTCACAGACTCTAAAGTATTTCGAAAAATGCAGGTACATTGAATTGAACCTGTGACCTGAAAATGAACCCAATCACACTCACCATTGCATTAGCGTGAAACCCCAAGTGTACCCCCTTCCCTAAGTGCACCACCTGGATGGTATCCAAACCATTTGAATAGTGCTCACATTATCTAGACCGGCTCTAACCACCTCATGGTACCTAAATCTCCTGGATACTGCTCCAACCATCTATATGGTACCCCAAACCCTCTGTAGGGTACTGAAACTACCGGAATCTTACTTTTCAAGGATCTAGAAAAATAAAACATATCGATGGAATCGAACCTGTGACATGCAAAAAGCAAAAAACTGAATTCCCCAATTTGGGTATGATTACCTGGGTACAACCGAACCACGTGGTCGTCCACTTGGATCAAAATTTTTTTTTACGTTTTTCATGTTTCAAAACCTGTTTTCTGGACTAACTCAGGCATGCTGAAGATGGTTTGATAGTGGTAAAACTCTGTTTTCTCGGGTATATTTTGAGTATTGGGAGACGATTGATTTTACCAAAACTCAATTTTACCAAAGCTAAATTTTTTTTTGACAAAATGGTATTTGACCACTATCAAACCATCTTCGGCATGTCCGAATTAGTCCAGAAAATAGGTTTGTTTGTGAGAAATCTATTGTATTTGGATCTTCATATACAAAATTCAAATTTTTTCATAATTATAAGATATTTTCAAAAATATAATTGGTAAAGCGCGTCGATGACTAAATAGGCTAAAATTATTCTGACGGGGGGGGGGTCTATATTCCGGCTAAAACAATCCCCCCCCTCTGGGTACGCCTATGTGTACAGTCAACCCTCGCTTCAAAGTCACCCAAAAATATACCGATTTGGTCGGTTCTCCTTGTGGTTCTCTTGTCGGTAAACTCTCGATTTGACGTCATCTTGGAGTCCATTCCTGGGGATGACTGTATTTTTCAAGTACTTGCTAAAATTAATTTCTCGAATTTGAGGTCAATTTTCGTATCCTTAAGAAGATGCACCGAATTTCTTCACTAATCTTCCAATAATTCTAAAAGCCTTTTTAACACATTCTTCTAAAACACGACCATATTACATCGCTTTTTTGTCTTGTTGCTGTTTTCTTATAAACACACACACACGTCACGTTTTGCAGAAATGTCACATAATTTTTTTCTAAAAAAAGAAAATCAACAAATACGTAAACTTATCAACCTATTTTTAGCCAATTTGTGTCCCACCTTATCGGAACAATGATCCATGCCTGGTGTCTCTCGGTTGTCTGGCGTTGCTATGGCTATTTGGGTGAGAAAAAAGTGAGTTTTCGCTCAAAACAAAAAAAATGCCTCGAAGTAATTATTAAAATTTGACAAAATATCTAAAAATTAAAAAAAAAAATGCTTAAAAATATTATTTAAAAAATATTTTTTTGAAATAATTGATGCTTCCAAAATTGTTGAACTCTTTCTATAAACAAATCCGTCCTAATTACAGGTTGCCCGTCAAATTGGAGAGCAATTATCTGCCACTCAAGCTGCTTTCCAGTACCCTGACCAACTTCTCGGCTACCTTCCCATGTCTCAGCCCCTCCCTATGCTGACACTGTGATGAGCCCCAGCGCGGCAGCTAACATGCCTCCTCCACCATTTCCCACTCACCATCAGCAAGCTCCAGTAGATGCAGCCCCACTGCTAGCCTACATGCCCGCTGCTCCACTAGAACACCCAGAAGCAGAAGAGAGTGGCAAAAATATTGTCTAAGGACAAGCATGAATAATCTGTGACCGAAATTGAGCATTGTATTTTTTTGGTATATATTAGTAAAGTCCTTTTCTGTGTTTTTTTCGGCCCTATACGAGAAGAGCATAAATTTTCAACTTGGTCCCCCCTGTTGAACTTTTTTTGTGATTTTTGGGCCTTAGGCAAGGGTAGGCTAGCAGGATCGACTTAAAAATGCGACTAGATTCACAAAAAAAGGACGCTTGAGTCCGTCCTAACATACGCTGGCCTACCATTCTTCAATCTTTAAGCCTGAATATCACAAAAAATCAGCAGGGGGACGAAGGCAAATAAAATGTCTTCCTCTTCTATAGGGCCGTTTTTCTAAATTGTTCCAATTTTGTTTTTGTCGAAAAATAGCTTGAATGTGAACAAATTTCACTGAACATTAGATTTAACTTGGTCCCCAAAACAAAAATTCAGATAACAGTCAAAACATTGTTTCAAAAATTGAATTTATATGTGAGGAAGTGTCAAAAGAAACGTTTTTATCGTTATCTAGCAAAAAAACTTTGATATACTTGATTACATATTAAGTTATACAAAGAAACTGGAACTGGAGCAGTTACCATATACCCCCAGCACTTTGTTGTACTAATTTCTTAACAAAAGGTTTAAAGTAAAGTTTAATTCTGACTGTATAGATTTTTTAAATGTTCGCAAAATGAAAAGTTTCTAAGATATTTTTAAACTTTTGTGTTCTACAGTCAAACCTCGATTTAACGACCCCCACCCCCAGTTCGTTTCCACCTTGTGTTGACAACTTTTTTAAGCTGATTTTCAAAGCTCTTTCTCGGTTATCTTTTCACAGTCTGGTCGCAAATATCGCAAGGATTACGATTTTTTTGATAGCTTTAAAAAAACTAAAAATTTTTTGAAAAACCAAAACTTCGATTTAATGACCCCCTTTTTGAAAATTAGACTTGCTTGGCTTAGGCTCTCAAAAAATTGCACTAAGTGAATTACCAATCGGTTTGTTTGGTGCTGGATTATCCAGTAGAACTGAGGTTGCAAAAGGTATGAACAAAGAATCAGAAAAGGTATGAACAAAAGGCCATAAAACAAAAGACCCAAATGTCGATGAATTTCCCTTCCGATGAATTTACCGTCGATGAATTCACCTAATGCGGGAACGAACTTGAGGTGGAAGTCATTAAATCGAGGTTTGACCATTCAAACATTGGTGAACAAAAGAAAAAAGAAAATTGTGCTGTTTTGCCACTTTGTTTATTGAGAATATTCGTATTTTGTTGAAAAGTGTTTTGACGCTTTTAAAACAAATAATAATTATTGCACTGGCTTTGATTTTTGTCTCGATCATTTTATTGTTTGTAGCGGGTGTTTTGTGAAAAAAATATGTAAATTCATCACAGCCATTGCTTTTTCAAGTGTTGTCTGGTGAATACTCTTTTTTTACAGCGTCAGTTGCTTCACACTTATCATTCAAATACGATGGTTCTTCTATTTAAGAACCTGGTGCCGAAAACAGCTTGGTCTCCCCTGTTGAATTTTCATGTAAAACAGCTTGGTCCCCCTTGTACGAAAAAGATTGCACAGATATTTTATTACACACAAGACATGAATGTCAATTAAACGAATTCAAGTTCATAATTATCTATTCGATGTACCATAGATACACGCTTAAAGAAGAATTCAAGAATATTTGTTCAGGCTCAACTTCCCTGAACGTCCCCGAAGAAGACAAAATGTACATAATATATATTTTCAATTTTTTTCACGAGCCATGAATTTTTCGACTAACCCTTGCACCTATGTAAATAAAAAATTTTCGGAATGAAAAGTGCGATAAGTAATATCAGTATCGAAATCGCAAAATATTTGGCAGGAGTACACTATACCGCCTAGCTCAAAAACGCCTAAAATCGTGTTTTTTCGACGTTTTAGATTTTGAAACGTGCAGAAAAAGGTGTTTTTAGAGAAAAAAATATCACCAAAATTTTGACTTACCGTATATTCTCTATTAATCCCCATGGGGGATTATTTTTCAACCCCTAAAAAAATCGGAAAAGTTCGAGGTCGATTTTTAGATTTTCGGGCAGTCGACCAAGATCTGAAAAATGTAATCAGGAGAGCTTGTGCTAACTAAGAAAATGCAAAAAACAGATTAGTGAAATGTTTGCTCCAGGCTCAGATATGAAGTCTGTGGGGTGGGGGATTATTAGAGAGCGGGGCTATATCAGAGAGTGGGGGTTATAGAAAATATACGGTATTACCTTGGAGGACCAAGGTAACTTAAAGGACCATAGCTGCCACCGACAATGAGAATTTCACGTGTTTGAATGCGAGCGGGACACTTTTTTTATTGCGAAAATATTCGAGAATATTTTTCAGTGAACTGATAATTAAATCATCAAAAAGTAGAGCAGGCACTTGGAATCGAACCCCCCAACAGAACTGACTCGACTCCGCTGCTTTACCACTACACTACCTAGTAACATGTGTATCATCAGCTATTCTACCTAGACAAAGTTTATTTCTGTCTCAATAACACATTCAAAAACACTGTGCCAAAAATTGGGTGTACCGAAGAATTTTAAAAAATATTTGCTAAACGGCACATTTGCTAAAAAAATTTGCTAAAGGCAAAAATTTCTTTTGTTAAAGGCATATTTGCTAGAATTTTTTTTTATAAAGGCATATTTAATAAAAAATTTTTGCTAAAGCGGTTTTGTGGTTCTTTTTGTGTCAAAGACACTGTCATTCCAACTTTTTTTTCTCTTTTTACCTTATTCTTCAAGTTTTGCATGGTTTTTTTTGGTGAAATTCTTCTCAGTGAACATCATAGTAGTTACACCCTCAGTGGTCTTCATGGAAGAGGTCCTAATTCACCATCAGTTCATCACCACCACCCTGATGGTAGTACGCAGGTGCCTACACGGACATATTAATTCTCAGTACCCACCCCGACACGATAATCTCAGGTGCATACCCCTGGTCCAGGTAAGTATCCAGCTGAATGACCTGAAAAAATAGAATTCCGTCAAAATTAAAGGCAAACTATTTATTCTGACGTAAAATCATCTGGAGAATTGACTTTGATAAGACCGAAATTGCGATTTCACCCATTCGAACCCATAAACTAGGGATGAGTTTATGGGACATGAAAAAAGCGAAAAACTGAGTTCCCAAATTTGGTATGATTACCTGGGTACAACCAAACCAAGTGGTCGTCCACTTGGATCAAATTTTTTTACGTATTTCATGTTCCAAAACCTATTTTCTGGACTAATTCGGACATGCTGAAGATGGTATGATAATGGTGAAATACCATTTTGTCAAAAAAAATTTAGTTTTGGTAAAATTGAGTTTTGGTAAAATCAATCGTCTCCCAATACTCAAAATATACCCGAGAAAACAGAGTTTTACCACTATCAAACCATCTTCAGCATGCCTGAGTTAGTCCAGAAAACAGGTTTTGGAAGATTAAAAACGTAAAAAAATTTTTGATCCAAGTGGACGACCACTTGGTTCGGTTGTACCCAGGTAATCATACCCAAATTGGGGAATTCAGTTTTTTGCTTTTTTCATGTCACAGGTTCGATTCCATCTGTATGTTTTATTTTTCTAGATTCTTGAAAAGTAAGATTCCGGTAGTTTCAGTACCCTACAGAGGTTTGGGGTACCATATAGATGGTTGGAGCAGTATCCAGGAGATTTAGGTACCTTGAGGTGGTTAGAGCCGGTTTAGATAATGTGAGCACTATTCAAATGGTTTGGATACCATCCAGGTGGTGCACTTAGAGAAGGGGGTACACTTGGGCTTTCACGCTATTGCAATGGTGAGTGTGATTGGGTCCATTTTTAGGTCACTGGTTCAATTCAATGTACCTGCATTTTTCGAAATACCTTAGAGTCTGTGACACAAAAGAAACCAGAAAAGACCTTTAACAAAAAAATTTTTACCAAGTGTGCCTTTAGCAAAAAAATTTTAGCAAAGTTTTTTTTTAGCAAATGTGCCTTTTAGCAAATAGTTTTTTAAATTCTTCGATATACCCCTCAAAAATTATGAAGTGTCCCGCGCGCGTTCAAACGTGCGAAATTCTCGTTGTCGGCGACGGGTATGGTCCTTCAAGCCAAAAGGGTACGTGGATAGTCAAAATGTGGTGCTTATGTGGTATTTTACTATGTTTTGGTCACTGGAGCTTGGCAAAAAAAGCTCTACATGCATTTTATGATCAAAAGTCGGCTTGACTTTACTTGACGGCCAAACTTTAAAATTGGCCAAACTTTAACATTTGAATTGGCGCCTTTTGAATTTTTAAGGGATTTAGGGCTGTATAGGGAGAAGAAGGAATGAAAGGGGGCCACTAATCATAGAGGGCCCACTAACAAGAAGATGTTGAACATAGTTTTAAATACTGGGGCCTACGGCATAAAGAAACTCTGGTATGCATGCTTTTTCATGCATACCAGAGTCACTTTCGAGTGATTTGTGTCTAAGGTATGTGAGTGTGCGCATCTCAACTCTCTTGAGAGAGCAGGGGTGAGAGAGCAGGGGGCTTGAGAGTTAGAGATGCGCGCACTCACTTACCTTAGACATGATTCCGAGAAGTTCTCTTGATAAAAAAATGCATAATACAAAAATTCACTTTTCTAGCGTTCTGCCATGAAAGTAACCTCTTTATTCCCTTCCCCTCCCAATCTCGCCCTTAATCCCTTAAAATTCAAAAGGCGCCAATTCAAATTTCAAACTTTGGCCAAATTTAGGCTAAAAATCCATGATACCCCCGTGTGGCTTGAAATTTTTTTTTACTTTCTCGGAAATGATTGGTAAATTGGCGCCTAAATCGGGGTCGAAAAACACGAATGTGCAATCGGTTTCTAAAAATTCTCACTAAAAGTGGGTCAGCCGTGGGGAGGGGAGTGGGTCAAGTAAAGTGTTACCCAAAAGTCTTGCTCGGAATATGTCTGAGGCGGGGCTCGGAAATCAAAATTTTCAAATAAAGGACATTTGGTTAAACAGTGCCATTTTATCCAGTGCTTATTGATTTTTAGGCAACAAAAATAAAGATTTTGACCTAAAATCTCGAAAATTCGAAAGATTTCGGATCTCAAATAAAAGACAAATCTATTAATAAAGGACCTGTCCGAGCCCTGGTCTAAGGTAAGTGAGTGCGCGCATCTCTAACCAACCAAGCCCCCTGCGCTCCCGAAGAGAGAAATGAGGAAAATGAGGATTCCTATTTCCCCTAATTTTTTATTACAATCCACTCTAGTTGCCAGAATTCCCTCGCGAATGTGAATCACTGAATAGAATTTGAAAAAAAATATTGATTGTTGCGAAAAGATACAGCATCTTTCTAAAAATTCTATTCAGTGATTCAGATGCCTGAAGAAATATTGGCTACTAGTGGTGATTGTAATAAAAGAATAATGGGCCTTTTCATTAAAACAAAATGACCGCCTGAATCTCATATTCCCAATGCGTGTAAGCTTTCTGTGCTATCATAACAGACTCTAAGTTTTTTTGTCCAAAAAAGATGTTATGTCATATTTTTCAAAAACGCTTTTTTTACTCAAATTAGAAAAATAAAGTGTGGTACGGCCTTTTTTAATTAGCAGCATACAATATTCGAAAGAGCAATTAAAACTACACCAGACCATGCTTTGAATTTGAAAAATTAGGGGTCTTTTGAGTGCAAAGTAACAGTCGCAAAAAAATCAAAAAATTGATTAAAAAATTGATTAAAAAACATATTGACGAAAATCTTTGTTTCACTAGTGATACTAGAAATTCCGACATTAAATGCATATTCAGTATGGTCGATTTCCTTATCAAACTACTCTTGAAACTTTAAATTGACTGTCAAATTTAGATTACGCTCAAGACAATAAGTATTCAAACGAAAAACTTTCGCATTTGTTCGAATATTGATTGTTTTGATCGCAATTCGAAAGTTGACAGTCAATTTAAAAATTTGAAAGATCATAATTGTATGGTCGTTTAAAAATAGTTTGATGAGGAAATCGCCATGCTGAATACGAATTTGATGTCAGAATTTCTAGTATCACTAGCGAAAAAAAGTTTTTCGTCAAAATGTTTTTTCAATCAATTTTTTGATTTTGTTTCCGACTGTCGCTTTGCACTCAAAAGACCCTTTAATTTTTCAATTCAAAACATTTTCTGGTGCGGTTTTACTTGCTCTTTTGAAAAGTATATGCTGGTAACTGAAAAACGGCCGGATCAAACTTTATTTTGCTAATTCAAGTAAAAACAGCGTTTTTGAAAAATATGACATAACATTTTCTTTGGACCAAAAACTCAGATTTAGTTATGATAGCATAGAACGCTTACACGCATTCAAAAGATGAGATTCAGGCGGCCATTTTGACAACTAGTATGTAAATAAGTTATTGTTTACATAATGGAGGAAAAGGCAAAACAAACTAAAAACATTATTTTAGCAGAGCTGACGACAAACAATATTGTTATTGGTACATTGGGATATTGGCCCTATTTTCTGAAAAATATTGGTATTGGATATTGGGGTACCACTTTCAGAAATATTGGTATTGCTATTGGGTTCGGCCAAATATTGAAATCAAAAAATTTTGCATGCGGCGCAATTTTCTTCCCTAAAATTTTCATTCGATTTTTCATCTTCATCCAAAATAATTAGAGCTGACGACAAACAACACAGGGTGTTTCACCAAGTTCGGTAGTTTTAAAATAATCATAACTTTTTTACTAGTCCGTTTTCGAAATTCTGTTTTCACAGATCAAGTTTTCTGGCCGACAATATTTTTTTATTGTATCTAACACAGACTTTTTTTACTTTTTTGCTTGGTCCCCTTTGTGGTTCGGGTCGTAGTGTGTGGGTAGCCCGTCGATGGCCAAAACCCGAACCACAAGGGGACCGAGCAAAAATCGTGTTTTTGATATTTCACACTTTGCAAATATTTTCGGCGAAAAAAAATGATCTGTGAAAACAGAATTTTGAAAAATGCACTATGAAAAAGTTATAGTCATTTCAAAACCACCAAATTTCTTGAAACACTCTGTATATTATTATTATTGGGATATTGGCCCCATTTACGGGAAAGTATTGGTATTGGGATATTGGGGTACCGCTTTCAAAAATATTGGTATCGGTATTCAGGACCGCAATTGGGAGGGGGGGGGGTCATAAAGGTGATAAATCCCCCCCCCCTGACAACTACCTTACCCCCACTACTCTTGAAACTTTAAATTGACTGTCAAATTTAGAATTACGCTCAAGACAATAAGTATTCAAACGAAAAACTTTCGCATTTGTTCGAATATTGATTGTTTTGATCGCAATTCGAAAGTAGACAGTCAATTTAAAAACTTGAAAGACCATAATTGTTGATGACGATTGGAATTTGGCAAATTCGAATGCCTCTCTTGGCCGGAAAAATAGGCAAAAAATAGGCAAATTAAAACCCCTTCCCCTTCCCTTATCCCTCCACGCCCCTCTCTCGAAAGTTGAAGTTGCGGCCCTGTCGGTATTGGTGTTTGGGTGAGCGGAATATATTGGTAGTGGATTATTGGGGTAAGCCAAATCGTCAGCTCTAATTGTAGGATAGCCTGAAATATGCCTTATTTTCAACACGGTATATTGACCCTCCAGAGTAACTCCTTTTTTTAAAAAGTGATATGCGTGTTCTCCGTCAAATTCTTCACTGGAATTTACCGACCTGCCGCACCGTCTTCTGTGTGTTAAAAAAACTTATGGCAGAATGCCAAAAATGACACAAAAGGGGCGACAAAAACACCGGTGGTTCTTATTAAAATTATTATATCTCATATATAACAATTTTTTTATTTAATTTCATTTCAACTTGAAAGTAAGCAATAGCAAGCAGGAAGCAAAACAGCATAATCATAACTACAAATCTTCCGCATAGTTACTCAAAACATGCAGCCTAGTGGAAAAAACCACTGCGTAATTGTTTTTCATTTTTCTTTTTGTCATCTTTATAATAATGAGCGCTGATTTTCGTAGATTTCGTGCCATTGTATTTTTCTCAGTTGTAGTTTTTAGTGTTATTGCGCATATTGTAAGGATTGTTGCGTTCGTCCGAACGTAGTTTCCAGTCAAGACAATAGTTTCGCTTGGAAACCTATTGTGTCCCTAATTAGTTCCAGATTTAAATAAACAAATTCAATTATGGATTTGTCTCGTCCAGATTTGTCGATATAGGCAGTCTAGTTTCAATATTAGTATTCTTTTTCTGGATCTGATTTGTTGTTAGCTGCTCTATATTGATGTCTGCCAAAACGGTTAGTCTTAAAGCTTTAAAATCCAGTGCGCTCTCGGTTGAACCTGTTCCCGACAATAAGCCGCTCCTTTCCAGTTCAGTTATTCAGGGTTTACTGATAGCTACTTCTCAATTAAAGGGAACTGAGTTTGCCAATGCAATGGCGAACATTCCAGTTATATTAAGTTCTCTTTCTATCCAGTCTAATCCAGTTATAGAGCATCCGGTCGCTGAGACCCATGTCTCGTACTATGACGACCTCTGTCTCATAGACTTTTCCAGTCCGGTTTCTACCGAAGTTCCAGTTACTATAATTACTCCAGATCCAGAGGTGTCCTCGCTCGAGCACCCATTCTAGTTTCAGATATCTCCGATGGATCTACAGTGCAAGAATCTTCCGTAGTGTCTACTCCAGCATGTCGGGATTCCCTCCGTATGGTTTCGATCTCCTCCTCCAGTGCTCCCACTTGCAATAGATGGTTCCAGCTGGTGGTCAATTGGTGCCTGCCATGGGTGAATGGGAAGCAATCTCGTCCAGTCTGCAATCTTTGGTCTCCTCCTCAGAAGTCAAGTTTGGTGGTTCTCCAGCATCCCAGCATCTACTTCTCGTCGCGTTTCCAAAGCTCTTTCTATCCAGTCTAATCCAGTTATAGAGCATCCGTCGCTGAGACCATGTCTCGTACTAATAATTACTCCAGATCCAGAGGTGTCCTCGCTCGAGGCACCCATTCTAGTTTCAGATATCTCCGATGGATCTACAGTGCAAGAATCTTCCGTAGTGTCTACTCCAGCATGTCGGGATTCCCTCCGTATGGTTTCGATCTCCTCCTCCAGCTCGCGCTCCCACTTGCAATACGAAAGAATGGTTCCAGCTGGTGGTCAATTGGTGCCTGCCATGGGTGAATGGGAAGCAATCTCGTCCAGTCTGCAATCTTTGGTCTCCTCCTCAGAAGTCAAGTTTGGTGGTTCTCCAGCATCCGATCAGCCAGTGGTTTCCTGCTCTTCAGTTCTCGAGGGAGATGTCCATTCGCGTGTCTCCAACTCCAGCTCTGATGGCCAGATGTCCGCTCCTGTCCAGATCAAGGGAATAATGCCAAGTCCTCCAGCCTCTCCAGTTCTGACTTCTCTAGTGGTGGTGGATCAAGAATCTCCAGTGTCTTCAGTATCTAGTTCTCATATTGCTTCTCCAGATTGTATCTCTGTTCCCATGTCACCATGGTGCACTAATAAAATCCCAGTGAAAACAAATATTTTGTTTACTATATTTTCTTCGTATGAGATGCTTTTGTATATACATCTGCATGGTTTTTCAAAAGATGCCAGCTATATTTTTTATTGGAGTATTTTTTATTATTTTACTTGAAAAGTCAAAACTGACACTGTAAATAATTATTCTTATTCGAAATCATCAAACTTTCAAAAAGTTGATGAAAAATTAGACTCCGAGCGGGAATCGAACCGGCGACCGAATTGAGCTAATTTGCCATTTGTCAGGTGTGGTCATCCAACTTGTCCTTTGGGTTTTAATTACTCTATACTGCGAGGGCGCCTGACTAACTTCTTAACACTGGCTATGGATTCCATCACAGTTTCAACAACCTCTGACCCTGAACCTACAGTAAAAATGAATTTGCATCTCTTTTAAGGTTTAATTAACCAGATACTTTAGTTCTTGGATTCTCTCAAACAACCCAAATTTTTCACTGCTGTAGTTTTTTACTTGGCATCAAAGCCACGATTGGGCTTGCGGGAATATTTTTCAACACGTGTTTGGTTGTAGTTACTGTCAAAAACAAAAACCTTTAAATAACCTCCATACCTCATTTTCTTCACTGTGCGAAGGCTTATTCACTTTGGAGCAAATTTCTTTTTTCTGGAGCAAATATAGTTGTTTTTGGGGCACATATAGATACTTTTTAGATATTTTTTTTGGGCAGATGGTTTTGGGCCAAATATACTTTTTTTGGGCAAATATATTTTTTTCGGACAAATATATTTTTTTAACGATCTGCAATTTTTCTCTTATTCACCTTTCTCTCAAGAACTTTTTTTGGGAAAAAATTTGTCCCGAAAAATCGAAAAACTTTCCTCATTCCTCAAAAAAAGGAATTTGATTCGAGAAAAAAAAATATTTCCCCAAAACGAAGTATATTTGCTCCAAAGGAAATTTGTCCCCCCAAAAAAGTATATTAGCCCTAGAAAAAAATTACCCGGCCAGCGCCCGTTAGGACGGACTTAGGGGATTATTTATGACCCTTTCAAAAGGGGGATCGGTTCCATTAATACAGACAGTCTGATTTTTACATAAATTTGGGTGAATTTGTACTTTGAATGGGTTATTATTTACCGTATTTTCTCTGTCAATTACCCCCTCTCTATTAACTACCCCCTAAAAGCACCCTGTATCTCAGCTCAAAAAAAATATTTTGCAGATCTGTTTTTTGCGTTTTCTTAATCACCACGAACTTAGTTGATTCCACTTTTTGAAATTTGGTTGAGCACCCGAAAATCTCAAAATCAAAATAATTTTTTTTAGATTTTTCAGGGGTTGAAAAATAATTACCCCGGGGTAATTAATAGAGAAAATACGGTATATAATAAAATAAGAGGGGACAGGGTACATTTTCAGGAGCTGTATCGATCCAATGACTCACTGACTTTAAAACACATTTTAGACTACTGCACAATCCATGCAACTTTCTGATAGCTTTAAAGCCTTCAGTCTTGCTATTTGTGAGATAGCCTTTCTTACATCAATGTGTGTTGTGTTGACTGGTGACAGCTCCATATACCTGATGACCTGCTTTTATTGGCAGTTTGTACCTGCTTTCTGCAAATATTTCGTGCTTGGCTTATCAGTGGTCATCGGCATGGAGCGAATAGTTTATATTAGATTTCCAAGATGGTAATATCTTCATTTATTATGTGTCCGCTTAAGAAAAGTGAATTTCAGGCATTTCAGCGCTTATTACAATGCATATTTTATTGCATTGATTGCTGTGAGTGCCTTTATATCAGCCTTTATTATGTTTGAAAGCTATCAAGCTGTCCTTACAATCCCACAACTGTGAGTTTTTGACTTCTCAGAATGTCTCAAAGAAAAATAAAAGATGATAAGCACAGAAATCTTAAAGTAGAGGTGAAAGCTGCTAAGAAGACGGTATCGACACGAAAGAATTATACAAAGTTTTTGTCGACAACGGCGATGGTCTTTCGAAGGGTTGGCGTGTTTTGGGTTTGGTGAACTAAAATATCGTACATCAAACAAAGGGCACAGGTTTTTGAAAAACGTGTTTGTCCAACTTCGACTTCTAGGAAAAAAATGGACATACGAAAATCGGCTGCATTTTTTGCGCCACGTTGAAAACTTATTTCAAAATTCAATGAAAATTTTTATTTTTTAGAAAGACTCTGTGTACCATAGGCGAAATATCTCCAAAATCTTCAGCCAACACTGCTTTTTCAACAGCTTTGATTCTAAATATTAGTTCTATAATTGTCTATATAACTTTTGTAGTTTTTGCAAAAAAGGCAGAAAAGGGAAATATATTACTTACAGGTACCGTACTGTCACTTTTCAACTGGCTAATTTACTAATATAATTTAGCTGAGGTCAAATACATGAACTCCATTTACAAATCCCTTTTCTTGATCATGGTTGTGGATGTGCTGGGATGGGGCTCCAACTCAGCCATCAACTTCTTTTCCGCTTCTATTTTCCAGTTGGTTCAAATGAATGTGGCTCAAAGATGGTGTTTTTTCACAATTGCCAGCTATTTGTTGTGCTTGGCCTTGGCTGCTGATGCCCCAATTTTGTACCTATGCAGCCGAGAGTACAGGAATTCTTTCAAGCGATTGTTTAACAAGACAAGTAGAACTGGCTCTTTTTATGGCTCTTCAAGCTTTATTAGATCTAACGACAACAAAATCGGAGCACAAGAACCCTCTATTATTGCCATCTCGAATTCATTGACTGTTAGGCCACGGCTTCAGACAGTTTAATGTATTTATTTTTTCAGTTGCTCTATGTTTCTGTAAAAATAAAAGCATTGATTTACGAAAGGGTGGCATTTGGATCTTATGCGTTATCTATGACCCTTTTTGCCCTCTTGTTTTTCTTGAAAAATTACTTGGTCCCCCTGTTCTTTTTAAGGTGACCATAATCACAATATTAACATAACCATAATGGACAGGGGGACCAAGGCATTTTTCAAAAAAATAAGAGGGCAAAAAGGGGGTCATAGATAACGCATAAGATCCATAGAAGATCCAAAAGATCCATAAGATCCATATTTTTTTCTGTACGTGGAATTGTCAAAAATACCCATTAAATATTTTTTGCACGTTAATTCGTGTTGCAAAATATTCTTCTTTTCTTGTAAAAAAAGTTTTTTGCCTGTCGGTTTCTATTAGCCCGTTAAATTGTGGAAATTGCCCGTTAAATATTCTTTTTTGCCCGTTAATCTATGTATAATTGTAACTCGTTATAACAAAACTCTTTGTAACGAATTTTCGAGGTCGGAAGTTCGTTCTCTTCTTGGGTCTGACACTTTATTGAGCTTTATTTGAAATTTTTTTGCCAGTTCTGTTTTGACAGTCTTGTTCCAAATATCGCAAGGATTCCGATTTTGCCGGTCGTTTTTTAAAAATCCAAATTTTTTTCTCTAAGAAAGCGAAAACTCGATATAACGAGGCTCAGTTAACGAAAATCTTGTTTTTTGAAGGACCATACCCGACGCCAACAACGAGAATTTCAAATGTTTGAATTGGCGCGGGACAGTTCTCTTTCGTCTCGCACTTTACTCTTTTGACTTGCTTCGAATGGCTCAAAAGAGTAAAATGAAAGACGAAAGAGAACTGTCCCGCGCGAATTCAAATATTTGAAATTCTCGTTGTCGGTGACGGCTATGTTCTTTTAATAGCGTTTTTGCTTTTTCGAGAAAAAAATAAGCGTTACAAAAATGATCGGCAAAGTCGGAATCCTTGCAATACTTGGGACCAGACTGTCAAAAAAGTAATAGAAAAAGCTTAAACAAATGGGTGTGAAAAGGTGTGAAAGCCATTAACTTGGCCGGTCTCTTGAAATTTGTTATAACGAGTTTTAACTGTAGTCCGTTGATATTATAATTGTCACTTTCATATATATCACTGCAAGAACTGTCTGACCACTGAAAAGGTGAAAAAGAAGTTCACCACTGAAAATGTCAACCAGCATTATGACCTCTTCAGCAGTGGTCTTTACCAAGTCACATGAGGACAATACCGAGTAAGTCTCGGCTGTCCGCCGTCAAATTAAATATTGTATTATGCCATTCAGGAATTAAAATCTCTCTTCTGTTCTTGGCCCATATTCGCTATGGCCGAGTTTACTGGTTATTTCACGAGAATTTAATTTTTTTAGTCTGAAGCGACTAAACCTAGTGGTCGTCAACTTGGAGATTTTTTTTTTACTTTTTAGTGTTCCAAAACTTGTTTTCTGGACTTATTCGGACATGCTGAATATGGTTTGATAGTGGTAAAATGCCATTTTGTAGGATATTTCTTGGGTTTTGGTATAATAAATTATTTCCCACTACTCAAAAAAGAACATATAAAACCTTATTTCATTATCAGCAAACCTTCTTCTGCGTGCCCGAATAAGTTCAGAAAACAGGTTTTAAAACCCGAAAAAGTAAAAAAAAATTGGTCTAAGTGGACGACTACCAGATTTGGTTGGTTCGGACTAGAAAAAAAATTCCTCAAAATAACCAAGAAACGCGGCCGAAGCGGAGATAGGCGGAGGACATAGAAGCGACATTTTAATTCTTGAAAGGCATAATTTAATTTGACGGCGCACAGGCGAGACTTACTTGGTATTGTTCCCATGTGACCAGTGATGGGTAAGCAGGCAATTTTTGCCCGGGCACCGCTTTACGCTTTGAGGCGACGCAAGATTATCTCCCCGGAACCGCTTCATGCCCTGATGCGAGGCGTTCCGCGGCGCACCGCACCGGGTTATGAATTATTGACAGTGGTTTTTTCAAGCTGTTATTATGTTTTAGCCAGTTCATAAGGCCAATTTTAATAAAATCTTATACAATTGAATCCTTCTTGCAAAGTTTGGGACGAATAAATAGGCTCCAGAGCACCCCATACCCCGCCTCAGCCGAAAATTTTGCCTTCGCCGCGCCCCAGGTCCCGGACTATTTTTATTTGCGCCTCGGCACCGCCCCAGCACCAACCCACGCATCGGGGCAGGGCGGACCCATCACATGATGTGACTAGATAGAAATCCCCGCTAAGGAGATCATAAATAAGTACCCGAACTAACTAACTAAGTAACTAAATAAACGCAACTGAATAAGTACCGGTTTCATAAGCAAATCGACCTGGCGGAGCACGAATCAGGTGTTCGAATCCACTGTTTTTTTCACTTCTGTTTTCTGCTTCTGTTTTTAGAAAAATACAATTTTTCTGTTTTCTGCTTTCGGTCGTGCTGGTTCGGGGCTAAGTATACGGGATAACTCCGCTGTGCTTATATAATTCCATGGTTCACCGAACTGTTGAACTAACTGACAAAAAATCAATAGTTTATTTCACAACAACTTTTTTTAAAAACAACTCGAATAGTTTCGAAACAAAAAATTGAACTTTTTTCTTTTTCGTCAAACTTTTTAAGAAATTTCAAATTTTGACAATAAACATTTAAATTTCAAATTTGAATATTACCATTAAGCTAGAAGTGATTCATAAGCAGAGTTATGTCAATTATAGTATATATCCAGGAACTGGATCTTTGAGGGAAAATCATAAATTCTTTGTAAAGCTATGATCACTCTGCTGCAAGTTCAGGAGCCAATTTTCAGGAGCCTAATATGGGAGGGACATTTCAGTGTTAGGGGACAAAATGCGTTCTATAACTACTGACCTGTATAAAGTATTTTTTAGGTGTTTTTATTAGCTTTGTCAGCTTGAAGCCCGGAAAAGTTCGGACAACAAAATATTTGAACAGGGCAAACAACTTTTTCCATTGTGCCCTTTTCCCATTGTGTGATAGAGTACCGAAATAGTGGAGAATAACTACCTGTTTACTCATAAAGCCCCCTGCTCCAAAAAGGCCCCTACATCCTATCAGAGCAAAGTCCATATTTTTCAAAACTGTTTTCTTAGCTCATACGAGCCTTACCGATTTCGCTTTTTTGATTTCTGGTGAGAATCCCGAAAATCTCAAAATCAAAATATTTTATTTCAGATTTGTATAGGTTCGAAAAAAAGTCCCAGTGCCTTGTTAGAGAAAATACGGTGACTAGTATACGTTAAGGACTAGGGTAGTCCAAAATTCACCTGTTTTATTTGGGAGTACAATCTGCAAGCCAACCGAAGTTGGTAAACTCATCGTTCTTCCATATGTTTTAGGAGTCATGCTATTGCATACCAATGCCTGAGCACATATAAATGCGAAAGTGGTGTAAAAAGCTTTCAAAGTCATCAGAAGACAATAGTGAAGAAAATTTGAAAAATATGAAAAAATGAATAATATAGAGTTTTTTGCTTATTTTATCTGCTCATGTCTTGTGAATCAACTCAACTTACTATGTGTTCTTTTTGCAAGGTGCTCTGGTGCTGAGCCCATGAAAAACACTACTCTAATATCCAGTACGTTACACAAATTTTTTATATACTTGGTGTACTTTGATGCTTTATATCTACACCTGATATTGATTTCCCAATGATAAAATGTCTAACAAGGGAGGAGCCTAGACTGTGACCTGTGGTTTTCTCGATAATTGTTTTTATGCGCGCGTTCTTGTGGAGCGCGCCTAAATCTGATGTGAATTCGGCTCCTCACCTCTGGAGTGGTAGTAACAATCAACGGATAAAATCCGCGGAGTTATCCGCAGCTAAGGATAAATCCGCGGATAAAATCTGCGAATAAATATGAACATGGTTATTTCCACTAAAAGTAAAAAAAAAATTGAAGTACTATTTTTATGTTTTCGTTAAACTAGAAAAATGTTTTATTTATATTTATTCATGTATTATTTTACAAAATCAGTCAAAAAATATTGCATAGATCTTGTTTGCACCATGTTTTCGAAAATTTTTGCACAAGTGTTCCCTTAAATTCGTCTAAATTTTTTTTATAATTTCTACAATTAGTCTAACACACAGATGGAAAAAATTTTTTTCAAAAAATTTGTACACTTAGAAACCGCAGAAGCTCTTTTTCAAAGTTTTATTTTAAAATCCGGAGTATAACTTTCACCCAGATAGATTAGTTTTCGGAATCCTGTTTTAATGATTGCTAAGCATTTTCTCTGTGCTAAAACGATAAAAAAAACTATTTTTTTAATAATTTTTGAAGAAAAAGTTTAGTGCAGCAAAAACACGACTAAACGACTGCTTTTTAAACAAAACTTCTTTTTTTAATAGTATAGTAAACCTAATCAAACGTATTCACGCGCTTTTGGATAGTAATCGATTTTAAAATACATTAGAAAATATTTTTATCCGCGGATTTATCCTGCTCCCGACCAGGCTAACGATAATATCCGTGGATAAGGATAAATATGCGCGGGTTTTTTGATTGTTACTACCGATTATCCGTATCCACGGATTTCATCCGAGGATACGGATTTATCCGCGGATATTTTGATTGTTACTACCACCTCTGAAGCCTAAGAAAAATGGCCGGAGTGCTTTATATCGACCCCTCCCAAAACAGCCCAAAAGCATGTTTTTTCAACGTATTAGCACCTGAACATGTAGAAAACCCATTTTCAGGTGGCGGACGGCACTTTTTCAAAAAAAAATTTTTTGACCAAAATTTGACTTTTTCGCCTTGGGGGACCAAGGTAAAGCAACCTGAAAGGGTATCCAGACACCCTGAAAAAAAAATCCAACATATTCAAGAGTAATTCTACCCCATTTTGGTCACTGGAGCTGGGTAAAAAGAGCTCTTCATGCATTTTATTATCAAGAGTCTTGCTCGGAATCATGTCTAATGTAAGTGAGTGCACGCATCTCTAACCAACCAAGCCCCCGCAAAAAAAATTCGAAAAAGTGGCGTCCGCCATCTAAAAATGCGTTTTCTAGCCTAATTATGCCCTAATAATGCTATAAAAATGGTTAAAAACGTGTTTAGGGAGTATTCGATATAAAGCACTTTAGCCAGACAAATTTTAGAAATCACCCGTGACCCAAGGGTTAGCTACGAAAAAATATGATATGGGTATCTAGGTGTTTAAAGAACTACGAGTGACCCTTCTACCACATTTTGTGAACCTTCAGAGCTGGGGAGCCAGACTTGTCAGGAACTTGGGCGCGCTCCGCAAGAATACACAGAAAAAAATTTCTCATCGAAGTTCCCTCAGGTCACAGTCAGGGTCGCTCCCTTGTAAGACAAATAATTCAAAACCTAGGTGTCCTCTGATAACATGCGAGTAGATACTACTAAGGAAATAAAGAAAATATATTTTGCAAAGAGTCAAACCCCTTAATACAGTCCACCGTATTTCTTCTAATAGCAGCCCATGGGCTACTATTTTTCAACCCCCTCCTAAGGGGGCTACTATTAGAGGGTGGGCTACTATTAGAGGGAGGACTACTATTAGAGGAAATACGGTATTGTGGTTCGTCCGACTATGCCTAGGGACTGATTGTAGAGTTTCGAATTATGTGTTGTTGCTATATCGAAAAAATGAAAAACACTGCTAGTGGTACAGTCGAACCTGGATATAAGGCCACCTCAATATAAGACCAACCGATACAACTGCAGTTTTTGGTGTATATCCAGTATTCAGATTCAGCTACTTGATGCAGTTTTCAGTTATATTAATCCGAAAAAATTATTCTGGGTTTATATAAAGGAGGCTGCCCTCTAAAGAGGGGGACTATATTAGAGGGGTGCTTATAATAGGAGGGGTTTCTATTAGAAGAAATACATTTATATAAAAAGACTGAGATTTCTTGCTCATGTTATCTTTGGCTGTCTGACAAATATATAATATAAAATAATAAGTGTGTTTTATGTCAAGCAATATCGTGCAGTCCTTGCTATGCGGAAAGCAGAAGCTATTTTGCGAAAAATTGGGTCAATTTAAAATAGCCCGATGTAAGGTCTTTTGAAAAATTTTTTGTTAAAAAAATTCTCATACTCCTTCAAAAACATTTTTGAAAATTTGTGTGAGTGTTTTTATTTATCTTTCTAAATTTTAATGGTTAACATTTGGTAAAGTTGATTTTATAATTAGCAAAAAACTTCGAAATAACATAATTCTGAACTTTCCGTATTTATAAAAGTCTTGAAAAAGGAGCAAAATTTCGTTCCCGCCTAGGGTCCGACCTTTTTTTTCAAAATAGGTGGACGTTATCTGAATTTTTCGTATTAATTAGCTGTAAATAAAATCCATTGTATGGGTAGTCGCGTTACTATTAGAGAGGTTTCGAAGAGGTGCGCTAACGAGGGAACCTCACATAGAGTCCGTGACCTACCGCGAAATCTCTAATTTAGGGACACGGTGATTTCCCCGAAAAGTCATTTCCCAAAAAGTATCATTTCCTCGAAAAGTACGTTTCTCCGAAAAGCATCGTTTTTCCGAAAATGTTTGAAGAATGTATAATAGGGGTGTTAGGTTCGTGTCGTTGCATTCGTCGACTTTAACGCATTCCCAGTAAGTTTTGGTCTTATACAATTTTTCCTTCCAGTGAATATAGCCTTCATAGATAAGTACTTTCTCGTTCCTGCAAGGTTTGAAGAAAGACCTGAACAAAGTCATGAGCATTTAAAGAAATATCATATTAGTTACCTCCTGTATAACAGCTGATGGCACAGCAGTCTCCTGATTGTTTGCCTGCAACAACGCTTCCTCCAGATGTTTTTTATCACTCTCATTGCTGTTAATACCATAGCCATCATCTGGGAGCAGGACGTTTAACCCCCTTCCGTTTGACCCCCTTCCGTTGACCCCCACGAAGCTTTTAACAGTTTCTTTTTTTGACAAATAGTTTCGGGGGTAGAAGTTTTCTACCAGTTTGCCCGGTTTTGTTTTGGCTTAGGCGCAAGGTAGGGCCGCGTACAGAACAGTGTTGTGACTTGGCTTAAAATTTTCCTAACCTCTTCCTCATTGACGTGAACGAAGTGTTATAGCCTCGATCTCTAGATTTCCAAATCAAGAGAGAGAAAATATCATACCGTAATAAAAAATGTGATTTTATTGCAACTAAAAAATATATATCCTACAGCACAAAAGTGGGAAGCGATGCTTACCGCACAAAAAAGAACATTTTTTTGCTCGCTCACTTTCCCATCAAATTTTTGGTCGTCTGCTCGGATAATTTGTTTTTACGTTTTTGAGTTTCAAAGTTTGTTTTCTGCACTAATTCGAGCATTCTAAAAATGATTTGACGGTAGTAAAACTAAGTTTTGATAGTATTTTTCACAGTTCTCGTAAATCTTGCAAAACGTAAATTTACTACTGTCAAACCATTTTAAGAATGCTCGAATTAAGGCAGAAAACAAATTTTGGAACTTAAAAGCGTAAAAAAAATTTGATCAAGTGGGCGATTTCTTTCTACCACAACCCAAGTACCACTACCTAGGCACATCCGACTGAGTACCGATACCTGTCCGGTACCTTGGTACTACCACCTCAGTGCCACCTTTTCAGATCACTTATCACTACCGCCATATTATCACCTGGATGCCCTGTGAGGTATGAAAATACTTCAGAACTGATGTTCTTGTAAGTCAATTCGCTGTTTTAGCATAATAAAATCATATCTAGGGCACTATTCTGGATAGGTTACGACGATTTTTGATTTTCAGCTAAATCGAAAATTTCAGATTCTGAAGATGGATACCTGTTCACAAAGGTACCAGGGGGTTTGCTAACCATCCTGACCAGGGGTGGAACGGAATTCCGATTTCCGTCTTCCGATTTCCGATTTCCGGCACTTTTTCTCTTCCGTTTTCCGATTTCCGAAAAAATAGGGCGAATTTCGGAAATTCCGGAAGAGAATAGTTCACTTGAAAAATATTTTCGAAGTATTTTTGGCAGAAATGTCTTGCAAGGAAATGGAAGTTACAGCTTTCCGGAGACCTTCGGTCCGCAAATATCTTAGTGCGCCACCTGGTTCTCAAGAAAGTGAGCGTTTCTTTTCAACTGCTGGATTCATTGTGAATGATCTCAGAAAAAGCGGATGCGGATCAATGTTTTCATAATTCACACTTACAGTGACACTGACATCGACACTGACATGTCAGTTTATCAAACTGACATTTTTTAACAGTGGTCGTAGACATGAAAAAAAAACTTGTCTTTTCAAATTTCTGTGAAATGCGTTAGAAAGTTGACGAAATTCTGATTGAGAAAAATGTTATCACATTTTCGACCCGCCTATGAAAAAAACCGGAAAAAATAAGTGTCAGTTTCATTTTTAATGTCAGTTTAGCAAAAAAATGTTAGTGTCAGTTTAGACTTTTTTTTTGCTAAACGGACATTAAAAATGAAACTGACACTTATTTTTTCCGGTTTTTTTCATAGGCGGGTCGAAAATGTGATAACACCTTTCTCAATCAGAATTTCGTCAGCTTCCTAACACACTTTACAGAATTTCGAAAAGAAAAGTTCTTTCATGTATACGACCACTGTTAAAAAATGTCAGTTTGCTAAACTGACATGCCAGTGTCAATGTTAGTGTCACTGTTAGTGTGAATTATGAAAACACTGATTCGGATGCATGTGTACAACATTAAATTTTGGCACTAGGAAATTTTTTGAATTTCTTCCGATTTCCGGCAGTTTTTTTCTTCCGATTTCCGATTTCCGGTTTTGAGAATTTTCTACTTCCGGTTCCGATTTTTGTTCCGACTTTTTTTGTCTTCCGTTCCAGCCCTGATCCTGACACTTCCTAGTCCTCTAAAAGTATTTTGTCAAGAGAAAATAAATTTTGCTTCCACTTGGATTTGAACCTCTAACGCTACAAAATCGGTGGATCAATTAACAGGGGCTTTTCAGTCATTGTCTTTTCAGCTTGAGACAAGGCACGGAGATGGCCGGGATACGTAATCGATCGAGATTTATTCGTTTAACAAAATTCTGTTCATAATACAACTTAATTTAAATTATAAATATTTTCAGGGAAACAAGCATTTCGGGGAAATAATTTTTCGGGGAAAGGATACTTTTCGGGGGAACCTACTTTCAGGGAAATGAAGTTTTCGGGGAAACGATACGTACCCCTAATTTAAGCCCCCCCCCTAATTCAAAATCGTGTTTTTGGCATTGTGTTTTTGACTCACTTTTCGAAAAACTTTCTCAGACAAGTTATACCTCTTTTTGTAGCTCATCTCACTGGCTACAAAATGAGTGATAACTTGCATGAAAGCAGTCTTCGAAAAGTGGGTCGAAAACGCAATGCCACAAACACGATTTTGAATCAGGGGTAATTTAAATACAGTCAAAGCTCCACATTACCTCACCCAAAAAGTTCGTTCCCGCCTAGAGTCCGACACTTAAATATTTTTCCTGGGCTGAGATACAGGTTCTCAAAGTCGAGAGGGTCGCCTTATTATAGCGAGCCGCATTATTAGAGGAAATACGGTAGGTCGATTATTAGGTCATTTGACCTGTTAAAATGCATGTACATATTTTTTGAGATTTGTGTGTTAGTCGGGATCAACGTGAAATTCTGTATCCAAATAAAACTTTGCATCAGGTGTCAATTCGGATAATTTAATAATAATTAGCTCAAAAATATTTTGAGCATGCTAAAAAACCTATTCATGATCTGTATTTTACTTGCACTAGCTCTAAAATATATCAATGCTAGTAAAGCACAGGACTCAATCTACAATAATACAAGTTGGTTTTCAAAAATCATTATTTTTAGTTTTCTACCACGTTTTCAGGCGCTATAAGATGGAAACGAGGAAATGTTAGTATATTTTTATTTTATATGAATTTTTCAGTTAGAAATCTTTCAATTGCACACAAAATTCGATATTATATTAGTTTAAAAATGTTTCAGGGACCTGCGCTTGTTAAAAAATTTACGTTTGGCAAGAGTTCACTACACTGCCATGTAGCTTAAAAATGTCATAAATCATCATTTTTCGACCCTTTAGCTTCAACTTATACTTAAAACATGTTTTTAGATAGCGCTCGACAATTTTCTTCCAAAATTTTTGGACCAAAATTTGACTTTTCGACTTAGTCACCAAGGCAATTCAACCAAAAGAGTACCTAGATGTCTGAAAAGTTGTTGATTTATTGGGAATTCAACTGTGTTATCTTTGCTAGCTGTGAGAAAATGACCTATTTTTCGACCAGGAACTTTGCTCCAAATCATGTCTAGCAAGGAAACTCACATAGTGTCCGTAAGCTATTTATGAGCCTCATATACCATTCTATAGCTCTTCGAAGATCCTTATTTGACTTAGAGATCTATTTTGCCCCTGGGTTAATTTTAAGGGCTTGAAAATTTATTTAAAAGTGTAGTAAAAGTGATATATCTTACAAGGAAACCCGCGAACGTGTTTTTTACTCGTAAATTACTCATTGGATATCCAGTATGCGACTTTCGATAAAATTCGTTGAGATCTCGTGCCCATTGGCCAAAATATTGAGATGACAAGGCTAGTAAAATATTAAAAAACCACAGGAGATAAAGGCATTTTTGGCTTTTGCCTTGGCTTTAGGCTTTTTGCGTCACAGGTTCAAATAATATTGGGCGCACACCTTTTTTACTATAACTTTTTAATTTCCCCCTTCTATAATAATTTTATTTAAATAGCTAAGAGACTGATGATCATTTTGACAGCCAAACTTCTGAATAAAAGTGGGTGAAAATAGGATGTGCACCCAGTAGTATTTGAACCTGTGACTTAGTTAAAAAGCTCCTGTGGTGCTTGATGGTGCAGTGGGCAATAAGAGAGTGTCCTGGTGATGCTCTCGAGCTCGACTCCCACATTGTGCTTTTTGTTTCTTTCATTTTTCTTCTGTGGTTTGTTTTAGTTGTTATGCTTTTTATTGTAGTTTTAAGATTCGAATGGTTCTTGAAATTAAATTTTCATGGTAGTATTTCGATTACAAATGAAAAAATCCAAAATTAGACTCGAAAATTTCAAGCATGATATGTTTATGTTAAGATTCGGACAATATTCTGAAAGAGCAAATGCATCTCGGGTTATTCTTTTATCTAGTCCAACATTGCTAGGACATAAAGCAGAACTGGGTTGGAAGCTAAACAAAAATTCCTGAAAAATGCGTTCATCAAATGCGCTAACTGTTAGCTTTAATGGTAATTGCCTTAAATTTCTGGTTTCTATTTAGCTATCATCATATAAAAAATCTAATTTTGGATTTGAAACCCGCTTAGCCTATACGCCCCCCCTCCCCGGATACGTCTCTGGCCACGGACACTATATGAGGTTTCCTCCTAAGGTACCGTATTTCCTATAATAGGCGCACCAGTGCGCTTATTTTTAAAATTTCCCAAATATTGGAAAATTTGAAATTCGATCTCGAGATTTTCGGGTGAAAATAAAAAACCTAAAAAGTGGAATCGGTACAGCTCGTGGAGTTGAGAAAACGCAATAAACAGCTTTGCAAAATATTGACTCTGCACCGAGATCCAGACCCTCAAAGTTGAGGGGGTGCGCTTATTAGAGCGGGTGCTCCTATTAGAGGAAATACGGTAAGTCTGTGCGCGCATCTCTGACTCTCAAGCCCTCTTAGTGGCTTACGCACGACACACATGGCTAAACTACACAGTCTTAAACTCACTGAAAATCAAATTTTAGACAATTTTTCGATATTTCAGGAGTCTAAATAATCTATAATCTATTTTTAGCAAAATTCAAAAAAATTATGTTTTAAGTTAAAGAGATAGTGAGTGTCAGCAAAACTAGAATATGTTATTGCCGCACATGCGGCAATGCGTGAAAAACCAGCGTTTCACGACTGTCAGTCAAATATAGTTTCATACTATCAATCTTTAATCATCCGACCCAAAAATATACCTAAATGGCTTGGTCCCCTTTTGTTTGTGACCTATTTCAAGTGTCCATAACTTTTTTGGAAACTCTTGCTGCTGGCAATTTTTTACAATTCATCGACCACGCCGCGTTGAATGCTTAAAGATATTTTAATTACCAGATTTTTTCAATGAGCTCCTTCTCAATTAAATTATCATCTTCGCAATAAATAAAACAAAGGTCATAGATAGAGGATAGAATATTAAGAGATTGTATCTAGAGGGTCTTTTTATCAGAGTTGTGGGCTTATTAAAAGATGTAGTCTTGCGTTTTTTTCTCTATTCGTCCATTTATAAAGCATATATTGTTACCACTCAACTTTCAAACGCAATTTTAATCCTTTAAATTTAGCTCAAGGCAAAATGGATGTCTAAGTTTAATAAGGATTTTCAAAGAGCTATCGAATGTTAACTATTTATTATTCACCGTCAATATGTGAGATTCCTTAGGATTTATTAAACACCCTTAAATCAAAATCTATTCGAACTGTTATAAGTAACATTCTGTAAACAGTATTAGAGAAACAACAGGGAAGACCAAGGCGAATTTTTGGTACCAATTGTACACTACAGCCCAACATATTATTAAAGATTCAGGAAAATGGTGCCGTTGTATAGAACTGCTATTTAATAAGCTTTCTACGGTAGATAAAAATAACATTTCTTCTTTAAAAATAAGGAAATAAATATGAATATTAAGTTAGAATTTTGAAAATTGTTAATTTAGTCAAAGGCTCAGACTATAAACTCAGACTCTAAATTTTCTGATAATGAAACTCATGCGCAAAGTTCTGGAGGACTAATAGACTATGATAAAATTACCCAAACAGCTCTTTTTCTGATCAAGTAAGTGAACATCAATTTTATTAATATAAACTAATACAAATATAATAAAAAATTTTAATTATTCATAGATGTAATTTTACAGGGTGTTTCAAAAAAACTCTCCCATTTTCGAAAATTAGTATAAATCAATTTTTAAAGAAAAATTTTAAACGTACAGCATTTCCTATAATTAGCCCACCGGTGGGTTCATTTTTCAATCACCCAAAAATCGGAAAAATTTGAATTCGATCTCGAGTATTTCTGTCGAAAATTATAAATCTGAAAAGCGATTTCAGTAGAGCTCACGGGAACTAAGAAAACGCAATAAACAGCTTGGCAAAATATTCACCCTGCTCCGAGATACAGACTCTCAAAGTCGAGGGGTGGGTTTATTAGAGGGGGTGGGCTAATTAGAGGAAATACGGTAAGTCCTTTTCCATAAATTCCTCTGCAATGGTTTCATAGAAAATAACATTTAATTTTGTTTATAACATAATATGACCTAATATGCAGAGATTTCCGGAAAATTCAAAAATCGGCCATGCGAGAGGTTACGTACACCAATTTTTCGAAAATGGGGTTTTTTTTGAAACACTCTGTACACTTTTTGGCGTACACACTCATTTGATCCCACCTCATTTGATCCCAATTTCAAAAATTTGTATTTTAAAGTTTTTGGAAAGCATAGTGGCCTTTTCTTAAGTTTTTTTTGGTAGAAAAATCTTTGTTATTGGTTTGGCTTTAGCAATATCGATGGCTATGAACGTGGGTGATGCCTTGCTGATCGGTGCGCCTAACGAAGGTGAAAACTTGTCGTATCAACCATCTGTTCAGGTTACGAACCTCAGTTAATTTTTTTCTCCTTTATTGGGTATTTCAGGGGATCTTGTCTCTAGCAAATCGACGAAAGCAGTGCCTGATCGCAGGTGGCTATGAATTTGTGAAAAGCAGGGTAGTGAGCAACGGAACAATTCAAAACTGGCGCTGCATCAAGATGAGTAAGTGCGGGGTACGGCAAAAACTTTCTTTGGTTCAGTCGACGGTCTTCGCCTACTCAATTCTCAAATATGTATAGAGAGTCTTAAATAAGCGTTTTCGCAAGGCCAAGATCAACCTAGAGCCAACTCATTTCTTGAGTCATCGCCGAAGAAGAGAAGACGAGACAACTGGTCGTCAGGTATGTCATCCTATAAATCAGTCCTAAAGATTGAATTTTTTGACCATCTAGAGTCTAGCAAGAGTGAATCCTGTCGAAGTGCTGCGCCAGCCGCGTCGTCTAGATGACTGCCGCGAAGCAAATAAAAAATTTTGTTTCGTGGTTATCAGCCGTCAGATCGAATGGAGGTCTTAAAAGCCGAACAGCATCATCTGGCGAATTTTCTAGAAAAACAACAACAGAGACCTCAAAAAGGGAAGAATACCACGTTACTCAATTTTTCCGATCTGGAACTTTCCGGATGGTCCAGGTTGACTTATACTTGGATGATTAATCAGTCAACAGGTCGGCTCGTCATCTCAATATCCAGTTGCTTTAGAGCCATTCGAAGTATTCTAGAGAGGTTTCAAGTGGCTCGGGGATATTTGAGGCGTTCAGTGTGGTATGGGCTCCCTAGAACAGATTTACCCCGAAAAGATTATGAAATAAGCACAAAAAATTTAATGCTGCTAGGCGGATTAAACCCTAGTACTTGGGAAAGACTGGACGATAAATTTGCCGGGGAATGAATTACCGAGGTAAATTAGCCTAGTACCGAAATTGGGATCAAATGAGGTGGGATCAAATGAGTTGTGATCAAATGAGTTGGTATTAAATGAGTGGGATCAAATGAGTTGGGATCAAATGAGTACGAACCCTTTTTGGCGCTACTCCGATCGAACACGAATTCGGTGTCAGGATTGCAGGTTAGTTTAGAGGAAACAAATTTTCCGTTCAAATGATTTTTTTTAGATGTTTGCTAAAATTTTTTAAACGGTCCCTTAACCGTCAAAAGAATTCGTTTTGTTGTACTTTAAAGAACCGTTCGGTGCAATTTTAATTACTTTTTCAAATGGTATGTAAGGCTGGCTAAAAAATCAGCTGTATTTCACCTTATTTTGCCTATTCGAGTCAAAAAAACATTTTGGAAAAATGCACCAGCTGATTTTTTTAACATACCCAGGTCCTAGTTGATGCCATTCGGAAAGTGGTGAAAATCTCAAGCCAGGCCGGCTTTTAAAACAGTTCGTAGGTTAGAATTCTCCATGAAATTCTGCACTCCTTCCAATTTTTTTTTCGATTTTTCAGTAATTCGAACAAGTAAAGAAACATATTTTTCGGAGGCGTTTTACCATTAAAAAATTTTTTTTTCGAACGTAGATCAACTTTTTAGTAAATCATGGTACCATGCGAGTTTCTTGCAAAATGAAAAAAATGTGTGTGAGAGACCAGCGATTCTTCGAAAGGACTGCGTGCAAAATTTCAATGCGAGATTTTAAAAATTTGAGAGGCGAGATTGCGAGAAAAATCTCAAATTTTCTCTCACACACATCCACACTATTTTTTAACTGGACTTGAACCTGCTTCAGCTGTCCATGCATTACATGCCAGATGACGTTCCAAATAATCTTTTCAATGGAGTTTACTCACCTAAAATAGTGCGAAATTAGGAAACTTTTCAAGACATTTTGACAACAAAAAATTCGATAATAGCAATACTAACACAAAAAAATTTTTCTATTTGTCGCACATAATATACTTAAATTGTCTTATTTTTAAGAAAAACTAAACGAAAAGACTTTCTTATCCCAAAAACTAATATTAGAAGTGCTGACTCAGTAGTGATTTTTTTTGACAAGATCGAGTTTTCTTTTGCACAACTCTGCACACCATAACAAGATTTATTTCAAATTATTTCTCCCACATTCGACAACTTTTTCAATGTTATAAATTTTTCATCCAAAAACAGTCCGGAATTCGATTCGTATAAAATTGAGTTTATTCATTTTAACATTCTAATTTTGATTTTATGGCCCTAATAAAAACCCAAATGGATCAATTTTGTTTCTTTAGGCCAAAATATCAGTTCCAATGTTTTACTAAATCGAGATTTTACTGAATAAGGACGCTTTTTCAATGTTTTGCTAAAACAAATAGATTTTTGAAAAAATATTGGTATTGGGCAATATATTGGGGTCCACAACTTTGAAATATTGGTATTGGGTCTAAAGAGGGCTAAAATATATTGGTATTGGGCGAAGGCAAATGCCCATCTCTAATTATCAGCATTCCACCCAAAATGACCTTAAATAATGTTTTTTCAATGTTTTGAAGCTTTTAACGTGTAGAAAAGACGTTTTCAGGAAAGGGCAAAGCATCTACGAGAAAAAATATTTCGATTTAAAATCGGCCTTGGTTAAAAGAGAAATTCAAAATAATAGAGACTTTTAGGGGTGTGCGGTAATTGAAGACTGTACGGCAGTTAGAAAAAATAAGGCAGTGTTATTCGATTGCTTCGAAGGAGCAACAGAACCTTTGAGGCCCCACTCGCCAGAACCAAAGGGGTCCCAGTCATTTTAAGTCTAATCATTTTAAGTCTAAAAATTTTCAATTTGAATTCGCGCCTTACTTATTTTTTCGCATAGATTAGACTTAAAATGACTGGGACCCTTTGGTTCTGGCGAGTGGGGCCCCAAAGGTTCTGGATAGCCGCTTCGAATATCAGCTTTCGAACAAAACAAGATTAGTTCGAAAAAAAGCAAATTAGAAAAGTTACGGGCAGAACCATGCGTCACGAAATTTTCGGAAAAAATATTTTATACTTACAAATCAAACTAAGATAACATTACGAGTAAGAATATTAAATTTTCACTCCATTTTTCAAATTGTTTCAGTATTCACCAAAATATCTTGAAGAAATGAACACAAATACAAACTCAATATCAGCAGGTCAAACAAGTCATTCGCAGCTCTCATATGGTTTTCCTGAAAATTTGTTAAGCGAACAAGCAAATGATAATGTAAGCGAAACTCTCACTTAAATTTTAGTTAATGAACTAAGTGGCGATCATATTTTATAATAAAACGTATTTTCAACTTGGTTTTCAACATAACTATACCTCAATTGAATTCTAGGTCTTGTTTTGTCAGAAACCAAGTTGAAAAATCCGTACAGAAAATTAATGATTGGGAAAAAATTTCGAATTCCTAGACCTCCTTGTACCATATTTTCTGGACCTTTAGAGTTGGGAGCCAGATTTGTCAGGAACTTGTAAACTTTCTACGAGAATACGCAGAAAAAACCTATCATGGAAGTTCCCCAGGTCACAGTCAGGGTCCCTTTCTTATCAGCTTTTTAACAAGGCGTCAAACTTCTGTTAAGAATTTCGGTGTTCGGATAAAGTAACATTTTCGACCAAGTTTTCTTTATTCAAACTTCTAACTCTGTCATTTTTGAACATTTGTCGTCAAAGAAAGACATCTTGTTCAACATCTGATATTGAAGACTACACGTTCAATAACATTCGAAAATTTTAAAAAGTTTAGAGAGAATACGGTATTTTACCGTAAATCCTCTAATATAAGACCCCCCCCCCCTAAATTCAAAAAACGTGTTTGTGGCATTGTGTTTTTGACCTACCGTTGAAGATCGCTCTCGGGCAAGTTACCACCTATTTTGTAGCTCATCTCACTAGCTACAAGATGAGTGGTAACTTGTATGAGAGAATTCTTCAAAAAGCGGGTCGAAAATAAAATGCCAAGAACATGATTTTGAATCACAGGGGGTCTTATATTAGATAATTTACGGTAGTAGTAGAAAAAAGAATTAAGAAGCTTTCACAATGAACAAAAACAAAAAACAAAAAACAATGCTTTCACAATGGGTCGTGCGCGTCCCAGTGCCAGTGTCAGCACGAGTGTCCGACTGAGTGTCAGCAGTCGGACACAAAGTCTGACACATCGTGAACAGGTGCCAGTGTCAGACTTTGCCGTCTGCTGCTGACACTGGCACTGAAACTGCCACATCGTGAACGCACCTTTACCCTTTATCGCAAACATAACGTATTTACTCTAATAGTTGCCCCGGGGTCACTATTAGAGGGGGGTTACAATTAGAGGGGGGGGGCTACTATTTTTCAACCCTTGACACAAAAAATCGAAATGAAATCCGAACAAAAATCAAAATTGAAAACGAAAATTAACAAATAAAATGCCGTATTCTCCCTAATAGAAGGGGATCTTATATTTGAAAAACACTCTCAAATAGAGAGGCAGGAATAGAGGGGACTGAAAAATGAAGGGACACTCTTGGTCATTTCATCTGCACCTTTTTTCAACGTTATCTTCATCTAACTTAAGTTGATTTTTGGAAGCTGTATGATTAGTGAAACGTCAGATATCTTCTGTAAGTCTGTGTTTAAGGTTAAGAATCTCTATGCTGAAAATAGATTGATAATAGTTGTAATCTTAACGCACTTTTGATGGCAACTCTTGTACAGGGTGCGACAAAAAAATCAAACACTTTTGAAATTTTTTGTCAAGGGCTCCCGCGTACTGAATAAGTATTTTTTTGGTGTAAACAAGAATTTTTTGCCTCACTCGCTGTAGCCGCTATAAAGGGGGAGGGGCTATTATTAGGGGGGGCCTACTATTAGAGGGGGGGGGTGTTGGGTCACTATTTTTCAACCCCCCTCCTTGGGGGGGGGGGGTCACTATTAGAGGGGGGCTATAATTAGAGGGGGGGTCTTCTATTAGAGTAAATACGGTAGTCTTCTTTCAATCCCAATCTAATTTTAGAAGGGGCGGCTCTAATGGAGAGGGGGCTCTATTAGAAAATTTACGGTATATTAATTTCTTGCTATTTAATAATTCAGGCATCTTCACATCTGACTGGACCTGGTTTGAAAGAAGCAATGGATCATGCACATGCATTAAATGCTGCTGAACAAAGTCAGCAACGATTACCCAGACCTGTTCCAGTGAATACATTTGAAGACCTAATGTCTGAGCATGTAACATTTAAAATACGTTTTCTAGAATTTTAGAGAAGTGTTTAACAACTTTGTTACCACATTCTTGGCAAAATTTTCTTTCCGCATCATCGCATCCCCTGACTAATCCTAAACAACTTTAATTTTGCTCGATATATATTTCATGAAAATTTTTTTAAATCATCGCGTTTTAAAAAAATACTGTAGAAATTTCTAATAAGTAAATGTTTTGGTTCTATATGTGTTTGCAGCCCTCCCGAAAAAAAGTTGCCATTGTCCCCTATTGTTTTTTTTGCAATTTTTTTTTCAAAAAACAAAGGTTAATGATTTTTGAAACTTTTATAATTTCAACAAATTTCGTCATCAGACTCTGCTCAATCAATTACCAAGATGTTATTTTTTATTCTTTATCTTTGTTTTACTTGAAAAAAATCGATATTAAAAAGTACATATCTCTGTCGGAATTATCTAAAAAGAATCACAAATAATATATAAATATTGGGTTGGTAAGTAAGTCATGGCGGTTTTTTGTTCATAAAGATTCCGCTATACAGTCGATATAGGATCGACCCAGCCGTATGTTAAATCGGGGGTAATTTGACGGAGTTTATTATTGAAGGGACCGGACCAGCTGTATGTTAAATTAGGAACGGGATCCAGACACTTCTGCCTCGGACATTTCTGTCCCGACACTTCTGTCCTATTTCCGCATTTTCTTATAAGTTTTGAATTGTTGCGTTAATTTTTTTTATGCATTTTTCGTATTGAGTAAACAAATATATTATATTCCGTTTGTTTCAGTCATGGCTTTTATTTATCGAAATAGTAGCTTTTTTCGTGCGCCTATTGAACCTACTCTGGAACCAGTTGTCAGCTGCAATCGCCAGGTAAAATGGTTTGATTATTTGGTGTTTTCTTTATGTAATTTTTTAGGCGGATGAACTTCTTGCACGTTCGCATGCTAGAAATTCGAGCAAAAAGAACAGAAAATACGTGCATGATGGCAGGATGTACTGGAAGCATCGAATTTTGTCTGAAGCCAATGTTGGAATTATCTCAACGTGATGTGACAATATGATGAGTATGGCTGCAAAGGACGTGCATGGTTCCGTGAAAACGAAAAATTTGTGAAGTATGCATTTCACAGATAGTGCGGAAAAACTCTGGTTTAATTTAGGATTGTTATTGCACATAGCTGTGATGCTGATACGTCTTACATTGTGACAACAGCGATTCCTAGTGAAGAGAATAATTTAGCAGCTACAACAACAACAGTATTTTTTCAGACGAATTTTGTTTAATTGTGTAGTTTCAGCACACAGGTCATATCGTCGTGCAAGTCCGTGATCAAGCAAGGCTCTCAGGAATTTAAGAAACATTGCCTCTAATTGCTAATCGAAAGCGTGCTATTCAGCGTATCAGATTTAATGGTGATGAAGCAGTGAAGCCTCCTCCGGTTCCAACAAATCTGCACACTTTTGCAATTCCTCAGTCTTTCCGAGAAAACCCAGTAATCAATGAAAGGCGTCCGGATGAATGACTGCTGGCATATTCCAGCTTTGATCAAGCAATTAATTCATATGGTTAGAAGAGTCTTCGTCGATGGCACCTTCAAGATCGCCCCGCCTCTATTTGAACAGGTATATTTATTATCACGTGAACATCATTTAGAAGCATTATTTAGGTTTTCGTTGTGCTTGCTGAAAGAGATGGTTTTGTCTTCCGAATAGCTACTGCTCTTCTTCCAAATAAGCGTAAGATCACGTATAGGAAGTTCTTTGGGCTGCTCTACGATGTCTTCCAAACACTCATTCCAATAGCGTTGTCGTGTGATTTCGAACTCTGCATACAGAATGCAGCGAAAGAAGTCTGGCCTGATGTATCAATAGATGGCTGTTACTGGCATCTTTGCGCGAATCTTTACAAGCACTTACAAGATGAGGGTCTTTCTGTTCGCTACGACAATGACGCTATGTTTGCTCATGAGGTATAATTATGCCTTGTAAGTTATATGTATTTTTACTTAATTTCAGTGCTGGAAGATCGTTGCAATGGTACAGAAACTACAGAATACAGAAACTATACAGAAACTAAATGAGGCTTTCGAATCGCTTCGAGAAAATCTAACCGATGAATTTGCTCCTATTATGCAATGGTTCGTAAAGAATTATTCGGGTTCAGTAGACTGATTGAGATAGAAAATAATTCCGTTGTTTTACAGGTGCAATGAATCCGAGTGGACACAGAAAAACTGCGCGATTTCCAATTGATTCGTGGAATTCGGTGGACAGAATTCTAAATGATGAAGCAAGAACAAATAATTTTGCAGGTATTACCAAGCATTAGTTTCGCGTGAATATCTGTATATTCATAGAAGCTCATCACAAGAAAGTTTCCAGCCAACTTGGAATTGCTTATCCAACACTGTGGAAGTTTATCGATGCTATGAAGGTGAAATGACTTTAAAATGCGTTTTGTTAGCTTGTCCAAACGGATATGTTGATAGTGTGTACGCTGAAATGACTCTAGGTCGAGATCCTCCAATTAAAAGGCTAAAATATCGCAAGGCGGATGACAGGATCAAAAAGAATGTGGTCAAAGCCTCTTGTAGTTGGCAGCTTGTTGTTACATTTAAGTATCTGGGCAGCATTGCAAGCAACTTCCGAATGGCACAAGGTCCGTATGAAGAACCCGTGGGACAAACAGCTGATGAGAAAGAAGTAGATGGTGAAGATGCATTCTACCAGCAGGAAGGTAACTAAGAGGAAAATAATTTGGAGTTATTTTATGACAAATATTTGTTGTCTTTGGTTGTCATCAAACATTCGTTATTGTAACGTTGTTGTACTCGCAATAAAAAAATCTGGGTTGATAATTCTTTAAATTTGTTGCAGCTTTCAAACTTAAATTTCGGATGGTATGCAAAATTTGGAAATGGGACAGAAGTGTCGAGACAGAAGGGTCGGGACAGAAATGTCCGGCACAGAACTGTCCGGGACAGAAATTTCGGGACAGAAGTGTCATGTACCCTTAGGAGTGTATGTTAAATTGACCGTATATTAAATCTAGAGTCGACTGTAATCAGTATTTTCATAACTAACACTAACGCCTAACACTAACTTAACGTTAAGCTAACACTTAACCTTACACTAACATGTTAATGTTAGTGTAAGGTTAGTTTAAAATGTTAGTGTCAGAGTTAGGTTAATGTTAGCCTAACGCTGACATAGTTAGTGTTAGTTATGAAAACACTGACTGTAATGTGAAATATTTTTACCATAGTGTTATATGTCGTTTTGTAGAGTAGAGTCTTCTCTTTCATTGCTATTTTTAGTTTTTATGATTTCACAATAAAATATTAATTTTTAGCCTTCGAGAATAGAGGTTCACGTAAAAAATAAGAATGATCTCCGACATCTTCAAAAGTGGTCAAAACTTTACTTAAGTGTTTGGTTAAACTTTAGTTAAGTGTTGTCAACAAGGTCTCAGCATTATGTTGATTAAGAGCTTCGAAATCTATCTCACAGAATAATTTTTGACTGCAAAAGTGTTGAGATATGGCGTTTTTGAAAAAGCGAATTCTTCAAAAATAACTGAATTGCTGAAAAATAAAAAAAACTTGTATTTCAGTCATTTTTGAAGAGTTTGCTTTTTTAAAAACGCCATATCTCAACTTTTTTGCAGTCAAAAATTATTCTCTGAGATGTATTTCGAAGCTCTCAATCTTCGCTACAACATAATGCTAGGACGTTGTTGAAGCACCTCACACTTAACTAAAGTTTTGACCAGTTTTAAAGATGCCGGAGATCACTCTTATTTTCAACGCGAATCTCAATTCTCGAAGGCTAAAAATCGAAATCATAAAAACTAAAAATAGTAATGAAAGAGGAAACTCTTCTCCACTATAACACTATGGTACACTCTCGCCTCTATTGACTCACTAAAACTTTAAAGAAAAACACTGGCTCAATATGTATTCACAGCTCTCCTGAAAAAAAAGTTTCAACTTTTTTTATTTTTTAAAGATTTAAACAAAATTAAAAGTAATAGATGCATACTATTATACATGGCTACTAGGATACATGGCTACTAATTTTCAACCACCCTCTTTGGGGGAGGCTACTATAAGAAAGGGCGAAATAGACGTATTTAGGCCGATGTTGGGAGGGGAGGGTATGGCTCTTACTTTTAACCCCCTCCCAGTAGGGGGAGGGTTACAATTAGAGTAAATACGGTAGTTATAAATTTTGAATTACACTGTATTGCACGAAAAATTTACTTTTTGAATTGTTTAGTCACTCAATCATCTACATCTTACCCGTTTGGATGACCCAGTTAGTAATCGACATGCTTTGAATGTTGCTGAACAGAACCACTCACAAAACTCTGGTGCCCTTTCAGAACATACACTAGAACAACTTTTGTCTGACCATGTACAATTATAAAATTTTATAATGACATCACTTATAGATTCTTTTAACCGTTTAGACAACTTATCATCCACACCCTAGTGGTTTAGAAGATCCAGCTAGCTATGGAGATGCACTACTTTTGGCTGACCAAAATCACCTACAGGAATCTAGTGCGCCTCCAGAATATACATATGAACAAATTATGTCTGATGAGGTAAGTTATCAGGCTCGATATATGTTGGGGCGGTCTCCAAAAAAACTGCCTTAGTCAGCCCGGTTAACTTTGTCGAGTTTTTTTTCCAACCTAGTTGTGAAAATATATCATTTTTACTTCAAACAACATGTTTTGATACTGTACTAATAATGTCATTGAATATATGTTTAAATTTCAAAGGCCTATTCTGGCTTAGGTTAAGGCGCGTACGTTGGACGAAGTCAAACAGGTTTTTCTCACCTTTTTTTGTAGCATAGAAAAAATATTTGAGTCCGTTCCATCGTACGGTGGCCTACCCTGCGATCAAAACTTAGCCAAAAGGTTGGTAAAAAATCCGTCCCTATATGACAATGAGGAGGTTTTTTGCCTTGGTCCTCCTGTTGTTCGTTATTGTGATTGCTTAAACTTAGGCAAAGGTAGCAAGCGTATGTTGGGACGAACTGAAACATATGTCTATGATATTTTTCTATCCATCCTAACCTACGATGCCTATTTTCGCCTGAGGGTAACCCCAACAAGTCCCAAAAAATCAACAGGGGAACCCAGGCAGTTTTTCTTGGACCACATTAACACATATAAAGCCAGGTATTATATCTCTACAGCAAAACAAATTTCAACTTTTTTCAACTGTTTAGTTATTAGATCACGAAGGCAGAGTTAGTTATGAACAGGCATTAAATGTTGCTGACCAAAATCAGCCACAGCAATCTAGTGCGCCTCCAGAATATACCTATGAACAAATCATGTCTGATGAGGTGAGGATATTAAATCTTCACAATATAGTAAGTTCTTGAGTTAACGACAGCAGTTGTGTGAAAAAACAAATCAAGTAAACACTGGAATGTTTTGGAATGCAAACTTGCTTGAGCCAAACAACGAGAGCTTCCTCCGTCTGGTCATGCTTTCCTGATTTGAGATCACTTTTTCCTGATTTGAGATATGCACGACCACCACTATCGATCGCTGCAAAAACTTTTTCTCAATAATTCTATGAATTGTGGTCTGCTTGTAGCCAAATTGCTCTGCTAGAGCTGTATGACTGCTCCACCTGGTAGAACCAACCAAATCTATCTAGTAGTACTCGACCGTATCGTTGAGTCGGTGTGTCGTAAAATCGAGAGTTGACTGTAACCCAAAATTTTAATTTTAAACTGTTTAGTTATTGGCTCATCCACATCCTGCTGGTTCTGAATACCCGGTTGGCAGACATGTTGAATCAAATGTTGCCGGATTAGTTAGCCCCCAACGTCCTCATGCACTTCCAGAGCATACATTAGAACAATTATTGTATAATGAGGTAACTTATTGTATCTTTAGAATTACTGTGGTAAGATGGCTGGCCGCGCTATTTTTCAATAGCCTTAAAACCGAAAAATTTAAAGTCTTATAGGAATATTTTCAAACCAAAATCAAAATAGATAAGTCAGTAAAGCTCATAGATGTACTTATTCAAAGCATCTTCATTAGGCGCATTCTGATTTGGAGCATCGACTGGGAGTATTGATAGTTTTAATAGCCATAAAAATATTTTTTTTTCAAGAAATTGATTTTTCCATAAGGCCATTTCTTAACAGTTAGATTTTCAAAAATCATTCGGTCCCAGTGTAGAACACGTGTTCAAAATTTGCCTTGCCCCCCCCCGTTGATTTTTCATGAAAAGCAGCTTAGTCCCCCTGTTGTTTTTTTCAGCATGATGATCAAGGTGATCACGTTAACTATGATCATTCTAATCACCACGATCACAGTATCACTATGACCATAATGAACAGGGACTAATAACAGTGTTTGCACAGTTGAGTGAGAATTTGAAAAATGCACCGTAACTTTTTTCAATAAGGAAATCTCAGTTTTTGATATTTATGATCTTTATCTTATTTTTATTTTTAAGTCTGTAATGTGAAGCCAGATTTTCATTTTTATCTGCGAAAATTTGAGATTTTAATCACTCTCACTCAAAACAACCTCAGTGAGCTCACTGGAAACTTTCGAGTGAGAGTGGTCAAAATCTCAAATTTTTGCAGACAAAAATAAAAATCTGGCTGAATTTCATATTCCACTCGAATAGAACTGTTCCTGTAATTGTCAATAATTGTCAATAATTGTCAATTTTTAACAAGTGTTTTAAAGCCCTGTTTTCTAGCTAAAAATAAGTGGGTCAAACCTATTTTCTGGAATAGTCTGGAAAAAGTTATGATCATCAACATAAACGTATCGATTTCTGGTCGAAGTAAATCTAAGGAAAATGGTTGTTTGACCGCATAAATAAGAGCTATTCTTGAAGTTTCAAAAAATCAAAATTGATTAATTTATGCAATTTCTGTAAGCTCTTGAATTTCTCTACCAAATTACAAATAAACCGTTTTTTGAGAGAGCAAATTACAAATAAACCGTTTTTTGAGAGAGCACACGGCTGAAAGACGGACGGTTGAAGTAAAAAGACCTTAAAACCCCTTTTCTCTTTTTGCCCTTTTCAGCCATTTTTGTTTTTTCCAAGTTCAACCGTCTGTTTTTCAGCCCTGTGTCATCTTGAAAACGTCATTTAGTGAAGAAATTGAAAAGACTTCAGAAAATGCATGAAAGGGTAAATTTCGATTTCCAAAATTTCAACAAAAGCTCTTATTAATACGGCCAAACAACCGGTTTTCTTGTATTTACTTTGATTTCGACTGGAAATCAATAGTGAATCTAAGGAAGACTTTTACGTTGATAGTCATAACAAACCAAGGATTTTTTTTTTAGAAAAATGAAATTTTGGTAGCCCTTGAAAATATCCACCAAACTGTGTATTCGGTTTTTAAAAATATTCAGTATTTATGTTCCAAAACTACAAGATGGGAAAATACATGTGCTGAAGCTAACCAATAACTCCAGCTAGAAGAAACTTTAATTTTACAGCCTTCGCTGACTCCGCCTATAGAACTGACAAACTTAGTCACTCATTCGACACTGGCAGATGAACAAAATCAGCCACAACTACTAAGAACTGAGTTAGAACACGTAATTAATCAGCCTAGTCTTAATCATGTAAGTGGAAAAGTTAATTTAAATTTAATTAAGTCCATAGCGGACACAAAACTTGGCATTTATTGGATTTGGGGAGCGGGGTCTTTAGTGATTTCAAAATAGTACTTAAACGTTTGCTAAGTAATTTTCGTATGCTAAAAACGATAAAAAAAAAGTCGGACACGCTCGTTTTGATGCCGCGGACATTTCGATGCCGGCCATTTTGATGCCGGCCATTAATGCTGCCCATTTCGATGCCGGCCACTTTGATGCCGGCCATTGATGCCGACCATTGATGCTGCCCATTTTGATGCCGGCCATTTTGATGCCGGCCATTTTTATGCCGCCCGTTTTGATGCTGCACCAGACTTATGGTCATAGTGAGATCAATGTAAAACTAAACCACAATAAAATCAAAAATAGGCTATTGAATACTACACGCTACTAAGGACAAAATTTTATCTACAAAAGAGAACAAAAAAACAATAACATTTGACAACAACTTATTGGTCCATGATGAAATTGTGGGCCAAGCCTCTCAAATATTCCAGAAGATTCTTTTGCCCAGGTAGCCTCACCAACGCTAGAATTCGAATGTGATAGATTCTTCTTTTCTTTGGCGCTGGATGACCCATGATGCATTGCTCATAGCTGTGGTCGCTTAACTTCTGAGCCTTTTTTATTTATCCCAAAAAGCAGCCCATTGTCGGGTGATCAATGCCCAGTACTGTTTGGAGCCGACGTGCGCTGCTTCAGCAAAATTATTCGTTTTGTCCTCTTTAGCAAGAGTTCTTTCGTAGCATGACCAGAGATGGACCGGGAATGGAGGTGGACGAATCACCTCTCTGCGACTTGACTAGATTAACTGGGGCAACACTGAGATTTTATGGCCACCAGTGCAAGCCCTGCAACCAGCGCCAATAAAAAAAATTTATTTTCGGTGTCTTGTTTGAAGCGTTGAATTAAATGCTTTGTCCTTTATTAGGTGTTTGAGTCAGAGTTTGATACGACCGCAATACAACAGCCATTATTTGACCATCTGAATATCTTTGCTTGGATGTTACGCCGTGGATACTAGAGATACTATTCAGGTCGTCCACCTAACACCCAGGTAATTTCCTCAACCTTCTGTGTGATTAGTCCTACTCGCTGCTAGCCTACAATTAGTCTATTCACCTTCCTCTTTTACAGAATTTCAACCTGTAAATCTAGCCAAGTGAATTTCGGAGACGGGTGCACCGAGAACGTATTTACCCCGGTAATATAATAAGGTAATATAACAATTTCGGCTTGGATTTGCCAAAGTCGCCAGGAAAAATCGACTTTTGTCTCTGGCTTTCTGATAAGGGAGCTCGCTGTCTATTGCAGCAAAGAATCTCACTTGTTCGAAGGGAGTTATTTAATGCCAGCCAAAAGTGGCGGTGGCGAAGGGAGTGAGAGACCTTGTTTAAAATAAATAAAGCCACTTTGAATAAAGCCAACATTGGCAGGATTTTGGCAAGGTGGGGACGAATTGGTCTGATGTACTACTAACAATAATGCTTTTAAAATCTAGCAGTGTATTGATTTAGATTTCTGGAAATGCTAGACCTCGAGATACATTCAGTATCAACAGACAACATAATGTGAATTTGGATGCGGGATCAAGCAAAACAAAGAAAAGAAAAAAAAAGCAAGATACAGGCAAAAAAATTTTGATTCCACTTTTACCAAAAAAAATTGAGTTTTTTCCGTTAATTCAGGTATACTTTTCACATTTACTAGATGTAGGTAGAGGTATGCTCTTATTTTCTGCCCTTCCGACCAAATCGAGTATTTAGAAAAGCAACATATTTTTAGCCGTGAAATTTCAAACAACTGCCCTATTATCTCTATCAAACGGGCCCTCTCTAATAAAGAGACCTCTTAACTTTCAGGGCTCATATCTTATCGCAGAAATATAATCGATTTTCGACATTCCTTAAAGGGGCATGCTCGTCGCCGATGGGAATATTTTGAAAGGCGAAATTCAAACGAGAATTAATTTGACGCAATTTTGGAAAAGTCTATGAAAAATTGTACAGTCGAGTCTCTATATAGCATCCACCCAAAAGTTCGTTCCCACCTCGGGTCCGACACTTTTTTTAGCTCAATTTCTAAAGTATTTTGCCAAAACTGATTCGTCAGTCTAGTCGGAAATATCGCAGGGATTCCGATTTTGCCGATCGTTTCTCAGAAACATGGTAATTTTGCCATTTAGACCGCAAACCTCTATATAGCATCGCCTTTTTGAGATTTAAGGCGATGCTATATAGAGGTTTGCGGGTCTAAATGGCAAAATTACCATGTTTCTTTTACGACACTTTTTTAGCTCAATTTCTAAAGTATTTTGCAAAAACTGATTCGTCAGTCTAGTCGGAAATATCGCAGGGATTCCGATTTTGCCGATCGTTTCTCAGAAACATGGTAATTTTGCCATTTAGACCCGCAAACCTCTATATAGCATCGCCTTTTTGAGATTTAAGGCGATGCTATATAGAGGTTTGCGGGTCTAAATGGCAAAATTACCATGTTTCTGAGAAACGATCGGCAAAATCGGAATCCCTGCGATATTTCCGACTAGACTGACGAATCAGTTTTGCAAAATACTTTAGAAATTGAGCTAAAAAAAGTGTCGGACCCGAAGTGGGAACGAACTTTTGGGTGGATGCTATATAGAGACTCGACTGTACCTCCAGTGGGAATCGAACCGACGACAAGCTTTCGCAGTCCGCCGCCGCTATCCCACTAGGCCACCGATGCCATTTAACAAAGGTAGTGTTTTTTATCAGTTATTCCCCGCAGGGTACTCAACTGAAATATATTTTAAAATAATTCTCGTTTGAATTGACCGGTACCCGCCTTTCGAAATATTCTTATCGGCGGCGAGCATGCCCTTTAAAGGGAGGGTACATCTCTTGTCCGTATCTGGTCCCGCATGGAAATCGTTTTAATTAAAAATTGAAATACATCTGTAGGTTGCTGGTTCGGATTACTCTCCCCACACGCTTTATGAAAGTCGAAAGTCAACTGTATATGTGAAGATTGGTACACGGACAATTCATCTCCACCACAACTCATCTCCATCGACAATTCATCCCCATGACAATTTATGGCCGGAGTACACAATGTGTGTGTCGTCCGAAAACGCCCAAAATCATCTCAATCTTGATTCTTTTCATCTTTAACGTGCAGAAAACACGTTTTTAAGATTAAGAAAGCACTTTTTCCCGCGAAAAAAAATTTCAGAAAAATTTTTTTGCTTTGGTCCCCCAAAGCAAAAATGTAAAAAATATCAAAAAAAAATTTTTTTGAATTGGCGCCGAACATTTTCAAAGGGAATAAGGGCTTTATAGAGAGTGAAGGGAATAAAGGTGCCACTTTTATAGAAAACGTTGAAAAGTGAATGTTTGTGTTAAGTTGACTGTCTTACCATGTTTTTCGACGTGGGACGTGGCAAAAATAGACTCTATATGCAATTTATGGTCAAGAGTACACATTGGAATGATGTCTAAGGTAAGTGAGTGCGCGCATCTCTAACTCTCAAGCCCCTGCGTCTCTTTCGGGGCGCAGGGGCTTGGTGGCTTGTAGTTGAGATGCGCACACCCACATACCTTAGCACAAATCACTCGAAAGTGACTCTGGATGCATGAAAAAGCATGCATACCAGAGTTTATTTATGCGGTAGACCCCAGCAGTCTTGGGCACGCCTGGATTTTATCGACCGCCACATCCAGCATCAACCGGTCGATTGTTTTCTGGTTGATCAACCGGTTGAGAAAGGTGATCAACCGGTGGCCCACCGGCGAATAAGCCGGTTGATAACGCCGGTTGATTGGCCAAGACTGGGCCCCAGTATTCAAAACCATGTTCAACATCTTCTTATTTTTGAGCCTCCTGCGATAAGTGGCCCTCTTTTATTCCCCTTCCAATACAGCTCTCAATCCCTATAAAAATGTTTGGCGCCAACTCAAAAATATTTTTTGGATATGCTTCACATGTTTTGCCTTGGGGGACCAAGGCAAAAAATTTTTCTAAACATTTTTTTCTCGGGGAAAAGTGCTTTCATAATTCTAAAAACATGTTTTCCACACGTTAAAGATGAAAAGAAGCACGATTGAGATGATTATGGGCGTTTTCGGGCGACACACACATTGTGACTTTAGCCCAATTTATCCTCAATAATATAAAAGCTACTTCTCTAGTTCACATCACCCCTCCAATTTTTGTGAAAAGGGATAAAAAAGACGCCCTGAACTAACTTAATCTGCTTAACATGAAAAAATAAACATTACCGAATAGTTGCTGATCTTGAAGTTAAGCTTTTTCTGAAAATATTGACTTCAACTTCTCAAGGTGGATGGTCTTTTCGGGTATTTTCGATTGAATTTCGGTCAAACATAAGAAAAAAGTGATAATTTTTGAGTTCATGAAAAAGCTCTGGTATGCATGTGTATATGTGGGCTCCATTGCTGTTGTGTTTTTTTCCTATTTGACTTGGTCTTTATGTTATCTTTTATAGTCTTAATTAACGGTAGGCCTGTTGCGGATCTCCGCAAATATATTTTAAAAGACGCCAATTCTGGCGCAAATCTTTTTATTTTGAAATTGCTGTAGTGTATGTAAGCACTCTGTTTGTGCTTTTCCCCTACTTCCCAACCCCATTAACACATTCCATTTTGTTGTGTTCGCTGATCGGAATAGCCGATAGCGAAATCCCGCCTATCCCAGCAACGACTAAGTTGCTTTTGTGCTTCTACCAATATCCAAGGCGCCACGTGTCCTTTCACGGGCAAGTCCAGAGCTCCTACGCCTCAACTGCTGCTACAGGTTTCCAGTGTCTCCGAGGAGAAACAGGTCGGAAAAGTTTGAATTTTTCGAATTTTTTTTCAAACTTTTAGGAGCCTGCTAAACTACTTGGTTAGACACACCGTGGTCGCCAAAGCCAGTAGTTTAGCAAGGTCTCTTACTGTATTTGCCTGTTTGTCTTACCTAAGACAAGGTTTTTTACTAATTTTTAGAGTAAAAAACCCTGGAAAACCCCTCGGCCAACCTGAAATTTGGTCCACCATGTCGGCAACAGTTGTAATGGCCCAGATTCGTCAGGCCATCACGGAGTTAAAGGTGCATCTGGCTGACGAAATCCCGCAGTATGGGAAGCTGTCGACGCGGCTAGTGATCTGGCAATATCCGCTCGATTGAGGACGCCGAATTCCCGTTGAGCACACAGAAAGAGGATATGCTGCAGTTGTTGGCTAAATTGAAAAGGTCAAAATGATTGGAATCTTGTGTTGCAGAAATGCACCAAAGAGGAGCGCAAAGATGAGGCTCCTTTGCACAACGAATTCTGCCATGAAGTCCAGCTAGAAACGGTCATGCACAATACACAAGTGCGCATCAGAGCACTCACGAACCGCCTGCATCAGCTAGTGCGAGACAAACGCACATTCCAAGACCGTTGAAGGCAGCTAATGTCCGCCAGGTGCGCAATTGCCAAATAGGCCGGTGACCACCCACCACCTATGGTGAGGCTACCCGCTCTTGATATGAAGCCTCAAAGGCAAAGAAGCGAATGGATGCTTTTGGGAAATTTTGACCTTGCAGTTGATCTGCGGAAACAAAAGCAGTAGCTGTAGCTCAGTGATCGATAGAAGAGAGATGCAGGTTAGTGAAAGTCGAGCGTATAGTGAAGCCAAGCTCTATGGGAGCTTATCAAAGCTACTTACCGAGCAAGGGAGAGTTGTGGATTGGATGTGCTGTTTGTATGTAACTTATTATGGACAATGAATGTGCTCGTCCCCGGCTACTACGACAGGCATTTTTAGGCTGGGATTGACATCGACGCACTGCGAAGAAAGAGAGGAGAAGGTCATGCCGCGTTCCACAGAGATCAGATGACGAGGTTTTTGGACTGGATGCACACTACGACTGAAAGAACTCTGGTCACTCGGGAGTGTTGCGGATCTCCGCAAATATATTTTAAAAGACGCCAATTCTGGCGCAAACCTTTTTATTTTGAAATTGCTGTAGTGTATGTAAGCACTCTGTTTGTGCTTTTCCCCTACTTCCCAACCCCATTAACACATTCCATTTTGTTGTGTTCGCTGATCGGAATAGCCGATAGCGAAATCCCCGCCTATCCCCAGCAACGACTAAGTTGCTTTTGATCACTTTTGATCAGTCTGCTAAACTTTGTATTTTGATTGTGTTCTGCTGAATAAAATATTCTATCTTATTTTATTCTAGCATAATCTATTTGACGATTCTAAATCCGACAACTGAATCTCGTCAGGCCATCGTATGTTGGGACGGACTCATCTATTTTTTTCTTACTTTTTTAGGTCTGGAAAAGCAGTTTGGGTTTCTAAAGTAACTTGGCCTTGTACAGCAAGACGCCATCAGAAGCGTAAAAGACTGCCTAAAAGGGCTGGAAATTAACTACTAAATAGATAATTGAATATTTTTTGCTGTTTTCTTGTTATCTTACTGTTCATTCCGTAATCAGTCTTATTCATTATACAGTCGAACCTCCAATAGTGTACACCCCAAGTTCATTCCCGCCTAGGGTCAACACTTTTTTCATCTCAATTTTCTATTTTTTTTGCTGATTCTGTTTTGACAGTCTGGCCGCAAATATCGTAAGGATTCCGATTTTACCGATCGTTTTCATTTGCTTATACATTTTTCTGTAAAAAAGCAAAACCTCTATATAATGTACACCACTTTGAAAATAAGATGTACACTATATAGAGGTTTTGCTTTTTTAGAGAAAAAATATATAGACAAATGAAAAACGATCGGTAAAATCGGAATCCTTACGATATTTGCGGCCAGACTGTCAAAACAGAATCAGCAAAAAAAAATAGAAAATTGAGATGAAAAAAGTGTCGGACCCTAGGCGGGAACGAACTTTTGGGTGTACACTATTGGGAGGTTCGACTGTATGTCCAATTCCCTTCTTTCTCCTTGTTCATGATTTCACTCGATACAAATTTTTGACTCTAGTATAAAATAACCTCCCCCCCCCCTCCACATGAATTTTTCCCTTTAAACTTTAAGTGAAGAGCACCAAATATATATCCTAGACCCAGAAAGTGTGCGTAAACTATTTATTATTCACAACTTCCGTACGCTGGCCTACCTCCGAGCCTAAGGGCTTATCCTAAACTTGTTGTTTGAAAGGGTAGTTACAGCGATTTTGAAAAGGTCCGATACATGGGGAGGGGCGTCACAATGGGTCATCACAATGTGTCATAATGGGACACTGCTAGACCTGCAATTAAGGATAAGGTCGAGCTGCTTCTGCCAGCTCCACAGACCCCTCACGGTGGGCTACGCCGGTCATAGGGGCTGCTTCACAGCCGTTTATACGTGTGTGCGAGATACGATAGTTCCACCCACTCCCCTTTTATTTATTCTCGGCTTTCCTCCTAATCCCGGTAGAGCATTTTTAAAACCGGTTTACGGAACAACAAAAACGGTGAATGGCACCCATCATTTGGGTTACTCTATACTATCGCCAAATTGTTCTTATATCTCCTCATAAAAACACTCAATGTTATTGTCGAGAATGAATTGTCCCGAAGATGAATTGTTGTGTAGATGGTCTGTCCTTGTGGATGAATTGACGTGGAGATGTCTCGGAGATAAATTGTCGTAAAAAGTGTATCGAATCACCGTATCGAACCGAAAGTGTATAGATTCACTGCTATAACCCAGTTATCAAAGGTGACAATGCCTGCACAGAAGAAGGCTGCAAGAAATCTTTTCCAACAAGAAACGAATTAAAGACGCACATTCGAACTCACACTGGTTTGAACTTTTAGATGAGAAATTTTTCGTATGTTTTTATTTAGGTGAAAAGCCATTTGGATGCACAGTGGAAGGTTGCAAGAAAAAATTCAGTGACCAAAGCAATTTTGACAAACACATACAAATTCATAGTAGTTTTAATTTTTACATGAAAAAAAGTTTTTTTCATATTTTATTAAGGAAAACAACTATATGTCTGCACAGTAGAAGGTTGCGGTAGAAAATTCAATGACCAACTCAAGTTGAACAGGCACAAACTAACCCATACTGGTTTTAACTTCAACATGAGAATAATTTTTTAATATTTTGATATAGGAGAAAGCCGTATCAATGCACAGTTGAAAATTGCGGGACATCGTTCAGCCACGAAGTAGATTTAAAAAGGCACACTCGAATTCACACTGGTTTTCTAATTTAACGTGAGAAATAATTTTTTAATATTATAATTAAGGTGAAAAGCCATATGCTTGCCCAGTAGAAGGTTGTGGTAAACCATTCAATCAAATAGGCAATTTAAACAAACACATTAAATCTCACACTGGTTTGAACTTTTTTGAAAAATTTAAGTATTCAGTGTTTTTCTTAAGGTGAAAAGCCACATGCGTGCACAGCAGAAGGTTGCAATAAGAAGTATTTTAATCGAAGAGATTTGAAAAATCACAAAGATAAAAAACACCAGAATTGAAAAGTTTATAACGTTATGAAAACTATTGTTGAAGTTGTGATTGCAAAAGTCATGTTCCGTCTTCAGGTTAACAAATCCACTTTCCCACAAGAGTGCTCAGATCGCGTGGATAACCTCATATTCGTTTATATGCTGATTTCATGTCAAAGCCGGCTGGTTTTTCAATTCTGAGCAAAAAAAAAATTCATGTTTTTAAACAAAATTTCGAAACTTTAAATTGGCGCCTTGTGAATTTCGAGAAAAAACTGCTGCATAGGGAGGGGGAAAAATAAAAAAGGGCCACTTATCACGCAGGGCCACTAACAAGAAGGTGTTGAACATAGTTTGAATACTGGGGCCTAGCGCATAAATAAACTCTGGTATGCATGCTTTTCCATGCATCCAGAGTCGCTTTCGAGTGATTTGTGTCTAAGGTATGTGCGTGTGTGCATCTCAACTCCGAGCAACCAAGACCCCTGCGCCCCCAAAGTTGCGCAGGGGGCTCGAGAGTTAGATATTTGCACACGTACTTACCATAGACATGATTCCGAGAAGTGCTCTTAATCAGAAAATGCATATAGAGTCTATTTTTGCCACGGCCCATGTTGAAAAACATCGTAAGACAGACGGAGAATACAAACATTATCTTGTAACGCTCTGCCATGAAATTGACCCTTTTATTTCTTCCCCCTCAAAAAAACCCTTATTTCCTCTAATATTCAAAAAGTGTCACTTTAAATTTTTGACTAAAAACAACGATACACCCCATGTGGTCCAACATTTTTTTGCTCTGAAATTGAAAACAGGCGACTTCCTTATTTAATCGAGGTCGAAAAAGATGAATTTGAGATTACTTGTTTCATCTGAGCACTCTGCATGGAGGATTATATACTAGAAATAAAGGTGTCGTAGATAGCATCGTACAGTTATCGCTATAATTGTGTAAGGCTATAATAAAAACCAAAATTTTGTTGTGAAGTCGTAAAAACCAATATTTTGTTGTGAATTTGTAAAACTGACAAATTGTGATAAAAGAGCAGACTTTGCTCTACAAAATCCCACCCTGTAGTTCGTAAAACTTTTTTCGCTGAGGATCAAAAAACAGCCGGTTTTTTCATAAAATCGAAGTCGAGAATCACTAATATGAGGTTATCTCCCCAATCTGAGCAATCTGCGTGGGGGGGGGGGGGGGTGTTGTAAATGTGTTGTGAAGTGCAACACATACTGCTGATCTTTTAATTCAATTTATTTAATTACTATAATCACATTTCTCATGCTAATTTAAAATAGAAAAACAGATTTCAAAAATCGCATGGACAGCGACTCTTTGAAAAATGGGTGGAAAAGTGTGGTGGCAGCCTGGTCATGGATGAACATTTCCGGTTGCATTTTACTGTATTGAAAATCAATATTTGAACCAAATGTTTGGGCAAGATTTTTTAACAAAGATAGTTGAGACCTTGGCGAGTCTTTTTTCACTAAAACAATTAAAACTACCCCGAAAAAATGGGACATTTTACAAATCAATGAAAAAAACTGAAATTCACTAATTATTTTGAGAATTGTTATAGTGCATTAGAAAGCTGAGATTGTGTGCTATCTTTTGGTATGTCTGTCATTTCTCAACAGTTTCCAAAAAAATTTTTGATTACAGAGAAATTTAGACGAAATTATTAAATGTGACTTACAACTTCAAATTACAACTACAACTTACAACTTCTAGACACACCATATAAAAATTGGTAACTTTCTCTAATTGAAAAACTTTTTGCGCGACCCTTTTTTCAGCAAACAATACAGACTATTTGATAAAGTGAGAAAAATGGCTTCAGATAGTGTTTTGAAGTACGATGAAAAGGTGATCTCAAAATATCAATTAACAGTCCAAAATTTTTTTTAGAAAACACTTCAGCGTGAAACTTCCTCGAAGCTAATAAACTCTTGATTCTGACATCGGATTCGTGTTCAGCATGGTCTATACACTTAAAAATCGGCTTTCAAGGTAGGGTTGGGTAATTCTCCGGAGAAATACTTTCCGGGTAATTACCCGGGTAATTACTGGTAATTACCCGAAAAGCGGAGAAATACTATTTACTGATACCTAAACCATCTGGATGGTACCCAAACCACCTGAATGTTACCCAAACCACCGGTATGATACACAAATCACCTGGATAGTGCCCAAACCATCTAGATGTTAACCGAAACACCTGGATGGTACCCAAATTTTCTGGATAGTACCCAAACCATGTGGATATCACCCAAAACACTGGATGTCACCCAACCACCTGGATGGTACCCAAATCATATGGATGGTACCCAAACCCCCTGGATAGTACACGGACCATCTGTATATCACTCAAAACACCTAGATGATACCTAAACCAAGAAATTTCCGGCTGAGTAGTGAATGATTAGTGGCGATTGTGATATTTGTCGACCATAATTGCCATAAAATTTTCGGCGCTACCGGAGTATAACCTTCCCCCCCCCCCAAATGGAATTTTTTTAAAAGTGTTTCCACACCCTATATCGACTCAAAATTGCCTCAGGAACTCGAAAAAGGCATAATTTTTGAGTTTTAATCAATTAAAAATCGAGTTTTGGGACCACCCAAAATTACTTTTTTTGACCATTTTTAAAAGGGACTTAGGGATGTTTTGGGGTGGTAAGAGACCAAAAAGAGGCCAATTTGTTCCGAAAAGGAAGATGTTGAACATAGTTTTGAATACTGGGGCCTACCGCATAAAGAAACCCTGGTATGCATACATGTTCATGCATCCAGTATCACTTTCGAGTGATTTGTGTCTCAGGTATGTGTGTTTGCGCATCTAAACCCTGAGCAACCAAGCCCCTGCGCCCCGAAGGGGTCGCAGGGGGCTTGAGAGTTAGAGATGCGCGCTCACACTTACCTTAGACATGATTCCGAGAAAGACTCTTGATCAAAAAGGCATTTAGAGATACTTCAAGCCCAGCCCAATGTTGAAAAACAGGGTAAAACAGTCATATGGTCAAGATTTAAAGATGCCCAAAACTCGATTTTTTATTGACCAGAACTTAAAAATAATGCTTTTTTTGAACTTCTGAGGCGATTTTGAGTCGATATAGGGTGTTTGGAAACACTTTAAAAAAAATTCCATTGGGGGGGGGGGGGTGTGGAGTATACTCCGGTAGGGTCAAATTTTCTATGAAGAAAGCAATTGTAAAATAAAAACATTCAAAAGATATCAGCATAAAAATGAAGAAGATATCGCAGAAAAATAAAATAATGAAAGCTGGGAGTCGAACCTTCGACATTAAAAAGGAGACCAGTAGTGTAAAGGAAAAACATGGCTCACGCGGGAAGTGATTCTGCATAATTAGAAAGTAAACATTATTTCCTCAACTCGATTGTAGTAATTCCAACACCAGGAAAGGGGTTGAATTTGGACATCCAAATTTTTTATCGATAATACGAATAGAGAAGCAGAAAAAAACAGTTTTCAGAAAAAAATATCGAAGGTCAACTGCAATAAATACTAAAAATAGTATTTCTCCGATTTTTCTTTACGGAGAAATACTTAGTATTTCTCCGGGTAATTACCCGGGTAATTACCCGGAGAATGACCCGGATAATTACCCATCACTCAACCCTATTTCAAGGTCTGAGACTCAGTGTCAAATTTCAAATTCTGCTCGAGACAAAAAGATTCAAATGTCGCTTTTTTGGAAGTTTAAATCTTTTTTGTCTCGAGCGGAATTTGAAATTTGACGCTGAGTCTCAGAGCTTAAAAGCAGATTTTTAAGTAAATCAAGCATGCTGAACACAAATCCGATCTTAGAATCAAGAGTTTATCAAGCTTTGATGGGGTTCACGATATTTCGAGATTACCTTTTCATCGTACTTTAAAACACTATCTAGGGCAGTTTTTTTCACTTTATCAAAAGTCTGTATGGTTTGCTGAAAAGGGATCGCTTTTTCTCGTTCTCTGGTAGTGGACCGGTTCAAATGTCTTCGCTTGGTCATATATGCTGGGGAAGAATTCCGCCATTTCGTCAACCGTCACAAGGGCCAGTTCCGCTTTTTCAAATTCAGCTCTTTCAAGGAGGAAGAAATCAATTACTGGTTTTATACCTGCTGAAACCCGAAAATTGAATTTCTGAAAAAAAGTTTTTTAAAATTTCAATTTTTAGGCCGAAATTTCTCTGACTTGCAGTACTAATTTACTAATTACTCTTATTCCGCAAAAATACTGATTTTATATAATAATAATATAATACTGATTTTTGGGGGCTTTCAGACATTTGCTCTTATTTGTGCCCCACGTCATGTCTTAAATGTCTTACCTATTGGGCTGTATTAGGAGGGAAGGGAATAAAAGGGGCACTTTTATGGAAAAACGATGAAAAAGTCAAATTTCGACTATTTTGGCTGTTTCCCGATGTTTTTGAACATGGCAAAAAGAGGCTATATATGCATTCTATGATCGAAAGTTAGCAGCTCTTATTCCCTTTTAAAGTTTAATTTGAAAAAAAATTCAAAATTTTTTGGATTTTTAACTTTGGGGCACCAAGGCAAACCGAAATTTTTTCTCTCTCTTTCACAGAATCTGTTGACTGTTTCCCGGATAAATAGGGTCGAGAAACACGAATATGTAATTAGTTTGAAAATTTCGGTAACCTGTAAGCTCCAGGTCAATGAAGTATAGCTCAGGCAGTTAAATTACTCTGCAGATGATTGAGTTATCATCTGGGATCATCTGGCAGATAATGTACAGTTGGTTGGCGTTCCTTCCAGGTGGTCAGAGTACCTTACGCTGCTACCGGAAATATTAATAAAAATTTCAGTTTTTGTCTAACAAAAATATTTTTTCCACGGCCCATAGCTCAATGGGGGTACGAAAATATGATGTCGCACTTTCGAAAAGAGCACATTTAGAGAAATTCTGCGTTGAATGGTATATAACACTAAAACCAAAACATTAATTTCAAGGCCACTTATGCTGCCAACCAACTTTATAGTCAAAAATGTGACATAGTCCAAATACAATAAAGAGATAGTGAAAGATTATAAGGATTATAAAATGAACATTTTCACAAAAACAATAAGAAAAAATTCAAATTTCGTACAGAATGCCAGTTTCAAAGAAAGTAAATTTTAGTATTCCACATTTTTAAAGTTGAGAATGCTCCTTGACCATGTGAACGTCCAAATTCTCTTGCTGAGAATATTTCTTATTACAACCTTCTACTGACATACGTGCGATGTTTCACCTTAATTAAAATATTCAGGATTGTCCGATTTTTAGACAAAATTTTATTCCCATCTTTTGGAACTTATCCTCTATTGGCGAGATTATTTATTTCGAAGAGTGGACTCTAGACAGCAGCTTAATAATACTTTTGTTGTTTTTTGAAAGGACCATGGTTTTTGCGTGCAGTGGCATGTGCAAAATTTTGATTGGCGGAGAACACTTCTCTGTCGTCTCAAACTTTACAGAGTCGTTCAAAATCACTGGAAAGAGTACATTTTGAGACGGAAGAGAAGTGTACCCCGCCAATTCAAATTTCGCACATGCCACTGCGCGCAAAAACCATGGCCTTTTAAAAATTTTCGCAAAATGATACCAGTATGATTTTTTGAGTGTCTTATTAAACTGGTTTGATGAGCAAACGATTCATTGCAATTTTCTACTTTGCACAGATACGGCTTTTTAACTAAATTTTTCATGAGTTTCAATGTGTAGAATACCGGCATGAGTTTCAGTATGATTATTTAGTACATCCTTTCGATTGAATGTCTTATCGCAACCTTCAACTTCGCAGATAAATGGTTTTCCGCCTAAAAAGTTCTAAATCACATAAAAGTCATAAAATCACAAATTACCAGTATGAACTAATAAGTGTCGTGTTAAATCACTTTTTTGGATAAATTTTTCGTTACAACCATCTTCTTCGCAAGAAAATGGCCTGTAACCTGAAAATATTGATTAATCATGACTTTTATAAATTGCATGTGTTAAAAAAATTGATGTAAAATTTTTATATTTTTCTTTGCAATAAAATCGTCCTTGTTCTGAGTAACACTGGTGTCCTAAGGACCATGGTTTTTGCGCGCAGTGCGAAATTTCAAATGGCGGGGGACACTTCTCTTTCGTCTCAAACTTTGCTCTTTTAAGTCGTTCGCCATAACTACAAAGAGAATAGTGCGAGACGAAAGAGAAGTGTCCCCCGCGAATTCGAATTTTGCACATGCCACTGCGCGCAAAAACCGCGGTCCTTTAACCTTATTTTCTGAGTTTTCTTGACCTGTTAAACTTTTTTAAACTTTTTTTTTGATTCTGATTAAAAACTAAAATCGACAGCCAGTCTCAAATACCTGAAGCAAAGAATTGTCCAAGCCAATACGAAATATACAGACCCGGGTACGGGTATATACCCATACCCGTGGGTATATGCCTTAGCAGGGGTATTAAGCTGGGGTGGGGGTGGTTGCGGTTGGTGGTGGTTATAGGCAGTGAACGCAGGAATATGATAATAAGAATAGCGAACAACATCAAAAAAAAAGAATTCAATGAAAATTCAATTTGAAATTCAATTCTGATTCTAGCACTGTCATAGATTTAGTCAGCTAAGACTGTAAATAAAGTAAGCACCCAGGCGGATATGAACCAGCAACCTCGACGATGCGTATATGAATCTATACAGCAACCATCTCTCATTCCTAGAATTGCACATAATCCACTCCGCAATAGCCAAAAGCCAAAATAACTGCTTTTTGTGGATTTACTGAAGGAAAGTGAACTTTTAGCGAAAATAATTGAAATTGAGCGGATTAAAATTCCAGTCCGATAGGCCTTATTGCTTAACAAATGGAATTCTGATCCACTCAATCGATTTTTTTTTGCAAAACATTTACCCCCTTTAGTAAACCGCAAAACCAGTTATTTTCAGTTTGTGGTCACTCTGGATGCGGTCTTGAGCCATTCATTAAGAGACTAGATTGGTGTAGAGATTCATATACGCATAACCGAGGTTGCTTGTTTGAATCCCTGGTTGCAAACCTTTTTTTACCATAATTTCCGATATTAAAACTAATAGACTGGTCTAGGGTGATTCTATACTGTTTTGAGAGTATTGTAGTGGTTTCTGTGTTTGTGGCAGTGAGGTTTATAAGCAACTGAGCCCATCGCAGTGCAATTGTGATTCGCTCAATCTCATCGATTTGTGCGAAAAATTTAACCCGCTTTTTTTTACATTCAACCCGCCATTTTTTAAATAAAAATAGTTCGCATTAAAATGGCTCTCATTAAAATGCATTAAAATGGCTTTTGACCTTTTCAACATGGGTTGATAAGCGATTGAAGTTATTTTTGACTGTAAAATGGTTTTTCTGCAAAAGTCGGCCAATTCGACTAGTTCGGGTTTCTATAGTTGTGGATAGGGGTAAATACCCATGGGTATATACCCATGGGTGAAAAGTTGACTTTTTACCGACCCTCATTAAATAATGGGTATGGGTATATAACCGTGAGTATGGGTAGAGATATGGGAGTATGCGTATATACCCTCATTCATTCGATACGGTACATTGAATGAAATTGTAGGGGTTATTTGTCGACTTTCTTTGTCGTTTTTGTTGATGTTAAAAGAATCTTTTGACAGAAGCTTTTCGTGTCAACTTGTTGCGTAGAGTCTTTTCTATAGAATAAAATTTTTTGAGGAGAGGTAATTAATTTAGAAAGGCATGATTAGCCGGTACTTATTGGGTTTGGGGCTGCATTTTTCAATCACTTCGAAGTAATTTTCATATGCTTAAAACTAGGGTTGCGCGCGTTCGTTTAATTTGGTCTAAGCGTTTACCGTTTAGAAGCCGTTTATCAGATCCGTTTATCGTTTACGTTTAATGAAAATGACCCGTTTAAACGGCCGTTCAATCCGTTTAATTTGTTATTTTCCATAATTAAGTGTTCAACCACATAGAAACATCATTCTCATACAATTTTTTTTGACAAACAGAAACGCTGAATAAAGAGAAGAGCAAATGAAACGTAACATACAGTCAAACCACGTATTTACAATCCATCAACTTAACGAAAAATTTAACATAACGAACCTTTTTTCGATGCCTGAAAATGACTAATATTCTACCCCCATGTATTTGAAGACTCTTTTTGCTCAGCTCCAATGACCGAAACAGGAGACCCCCAACTTAACGAAAAAATTTTACGGTCTTCAGTAGGTTGGCCACCCGCAATTTCCCCCGCACCCCGAAAAGCGAAGGGAAGCCGACTTCAGCCTTCAGAGTTTTCGTTAAGACGAAGTTTGACTGTATTAGTCATGTGCAGATTCTTCGTCATCCGATTTTTTTTCTCAACTTCTTTTCATCAGGCTCTTTGGAAGGCACGAATTTTAACCTTTTTAGGTGCCATTATATGAGAAAGGCGATATTAAAAAGGAGGAAACCAACCACCAAAACAATAATGGCTGAAATAGAAGAGCAATACCAGAATACCGTATTTTAAGAATACCGTATTTTCTCTAATTACTCACCCGGGTAAGCTATTTTTGGTTCCTCCAAAATCGGGAAATTTCGAGGTAAATCTCAAGATTTAGGGTTCTTAGCCCAATTCTTAAAAGTGGAACCGGTAGAGCTCGCAAGAGTTGAGAAAGCGCAATAAATAGCTTTGCAACACATATACTGTGGGTTGAGATATAGGTGCCCAAAGTTGAGGGTGAGTTATTAGAGCAGGGCGAGTTATTAGAGAAGTACGGTAAATCGGATAGTGCATGAATGTATTGTCTTCAGATAAACATATATTGTAGGAAAATTAATATTTAAGATATGTTCATTTGATGGTCATTCTATCCACACAATTAAACGGTTTAGCAGACCCGTTATCGTTTAATCCGTTTACCTCGGACCGTTTATTGATTCGTTTAATTTCTGCTGAAAAACCGTTTAATCGTTTAAAAAGAACGGTCGTTTAAACGAACGCGCGCAACCCTACTTGAAACGATGAAAACGGTATTTTTTTGATATTTCTTTACATAAAAACGAATTTTTCAAAAAAAAGTTGGACAAAATGAGAAATTTTGCCGTGGGGGAAGATGGTCAATCACCTTGTATTAAGGTATTCTACCCCGTTTGGATCACTAAAGCTGAAAAATAACAGCCTCTTTATGCATTTCATGATCAAGAGACTTACTCGGAATTATGTCTGAGGTAAGTGAGTGCGCGCGTCTCTCCAACCCATCAAGTCCCTGCGCCTCCTTCGGAGACGGGCTTGGAGTTGAGATGCACACACCCACATACCTTAGACACAAATCACTCCTAAGTGACTCTGGATGCATGAAAGGGGCTTGGAGTTGAGATGCGCACACCCACATACTTTAGACACAAATCACCCGAAAGTGACTCTGGATGCATGGAGGGGGCTTAGAGTTGAGATGCGCACACCCACATACTTTAGACACAAATCACCCGAAAGTGACTCTGGATGCTTGGAGGGGCTTGGAGTTGAGATGCGCACACCCACATACTTTAGACACAAATCACCCGAAAGTGACTCTGGATGCATGGAGGGGGCTTAGAGTTGAGATGCACACACCCACATACCTTAGACACAAATCACTGGAAAGTGACTGTGGATGCATGGAGGGGCTTGGAGTTGAGATGCACACACCCACATACCTTAGACACAAATCACTCGAAAGTGACTCTGGATGCATAACAATGTATGTATACCAGAGTTTCTTCATGCGGTAGGCCCCAACTACAAAACTATGTACAAATTCCATTTTTTGAGGCATCTAGGTACCTTTTTAGGTTTGTTTGCTTCGGGGGACCAAGTTAAAAAGTGATTTTTCTTTAAATCTATTTTTCACGCAAAAAAAGGGGAAGGGGGTGGTAGGATGGTGGTGATATCGATTAGCTAGCCCCTTGTTGTTTTAAATTACCTCAGGAGTTCAAAAAAGACATTATTTTTGAGTTCTAATCTATAAAAAATTGAGTTTCGGACATTTTGAAATTTCGACCATTTGCCTTTTTATGCATGTTTTGGTAATTGGAGCTGGACAAAAAGAGCCTCTTAATGCATTTTTGTTCAAGAGGCTTGCTTAGGCAAGGATAACCCATCAATACGTTTGAGTCTGTTTTAACATACGCTGGCCTACCCTTGCCTGAGCTTAAGCGTTAAAAATTAGAATAAAAAACAGGAGGGACCAAGGAGAAAAAACCCTTCATTTGCTTTGAACAGATAAAAAAATTACTATCATGATTTCTAATATGCCTTTTAAAGTTATCTTATCGAGCAAACGCTTTCTTACAATCTGGTTCTTGGCACAAAAATTGCTGTGACTCTAAATGTAAACAAAAAGGCAAATATATTTTGCGAAAACGTACCAGTATGGATAATTGCGTGTTTTTTTAAACGCTTTTTTGAAGAAAGGCGCCGACGCGCCTAAGTACTTGATGTCGCCGAGCCCAGTCGATGTCACAAAGTAGCCGTAGAAGTCCCATCAAATTGCATACCATTAGCTCTCGAAACAGGTAAATCAAATTTGTCTAGCCAAATATTTATTGAAATATAAAAGCAAATTGTGGGAAATAGAATCATCACTCTGTATAACAAAATTTACCAGTATGAGTTTCATTGCGTTCTTGATTAATCTTGCTAGTACAGCCTTCTATTTCACAAGCAAATTTTTTTCTATCTTAAACTTGTGGATTAAAAGTTTCCATTTGCGGCAGAAAAATACTTATGTGAGTCCGTTTGTGTTTGCTTAGATTTCATTTGATATTGAAAGATCGGTTACAACTTCCCAATCACAAGAGTATTCCTTCTAAAAACAATTATTTTTATATTTTATTTAATTTGCATCTGAAAAGTTTGTGGTCTTATTGTAAGATATTGCAAATTAATTTGCTATATCATAAATAGTGTTTTCGACTCGAGCTGATTTTGATTGATTTTGAGTTTGAACTAGAAAATTTTTGACATTCGAGTCTTTTTTCCAAGCTCAAGGCCTCGAAAAAAAAATCCGAGTCATTTTTCAAGTCTCGAGGCCTCGAGAAAAAATTCGGGTCTTTTTTTGAGTTTCGAGGCCTCGATTTCAAGTCAAAATCTTTGAGTTCCGAGTTCCGGTTCCAGTCAAGGTCTCAAGCCGAGGCTTTGAAAACACTAATTATGAATTAAATTTTAGGTTTTTGGAATTCAAAATGTGGTTTGTTGGGTATTAAAATAACTTCGAGGAACGCTGGTGTGACCCTTTTTGCGGAAATTTCAGAATCTGATCTTCATGCATGATAATATTTGTTTAAAAAATTGATGTTTTCCACCATCAGAGTGAAGAAACTCGAGAAAATAAATTTCATTTTTTCGCGTTGGTTCCCTTGTAATCATTTTCTACTATGAATATTACATTTTCATTTTTCAATCAAAAATAGCAATGCCAGAATTATGACATTAGATTTGGGATAAGCGTACTCTATTTGTTCATAAAACTATTAATGCTTAAGTTGACTGTTATATTTTAAATCCCGTTCTAGACAAAAACGTTTGAATAACCACGTATTGCTTTTTCAACAAATGACTGTAGGGGACCAAGGCAAAAAAAATGCGTGAAAAAAATTCTCGGTTTTTTCATTCTGATATGGGGATCATCAATTAATAGACAAAATATTATTAGACACAAGTTCAGATTCTATAATTTTCGACAAAAAGGTCACACGAGCGTTCATAAAACTTATGAAACTTATTTCATAGTCCTGCGTTAAAAACGTGTTAAGTCTGAATCTGGTAGTGAAAAAAAGAAATAAAGGGTGCGTTCCGTCGTATACTTTCTTAGTCCGGTAGAATGAAATATTTTTTCTCACACGACTTAAAACCCCAATTGAAGGCATGAAATTTTAGTTAAAGGACCATGAAACTTGATAAGCACAGCAATTTGCGGAATTCAAATTCGCGCCGGCACCCTAATTTGTCCACAATGTTTTTGAATAAAATTTTTTTGTGTGCATTGAAAATTTGAATTTCATTTATGAGTCAATATTCAACACAAACATATATCAGTAGTTATGGTGCAGTCAAAATAGGTTAAGTCGCCCGATCTGGCATGGTCGAGCAACGTTAGGCTCGACTAGTAAACGGTTCTATATTTTGAAAAAAATTTTACGTGCAAACAAAAAACTATTCTAAACATCATTGACAAAATTAGGGTGATCCCGCGCGAATTCAAAATTCAAATTGCTGTGCTTATCAAGTTTCATGGTCCTTTAAATTCTATAAAATCCATCTTTCTGCTTTAGCCGATCTATTTGTATCTTGTAAATATCTTGCCTGCATTCTGCTTCTCTTATTATTCTTTGTTGTGTTAATTGTTTCCCGCATCAGAATTTCCAACATGTGGAATAGATGTCTGTAAAGGTACCTCATTTTGAATGGATGGAGTCTGAAATTAGGGTGAAAAATTATTATAATAATTATAATTTAGTTAATATGTGATTTGTACCAAAAATTACGGCAATTAAACTACTTATGCAGAGTGGTCCTATTTTGGAGCATTTTGAAAGCGCATAACTTTTTTCCGAGTCTTTTTTCGAAATTCTGTGATCGACTCAGTATCGATAGTAATTTTTTGGTGGATCAGTTTTCCTGGTCTTAGGGCGGCCTCTGAATAGAATAGAATGAATGGGTGAAATCCAAACCACAGGGGTACCAAGCAAAATCGTGTTTTTGACATCACTACCAAAAATATTCTTATACGATTCTGAGTCGATCTGCATTTACAGAATTTCAAAAAAAACGAGTCAGAAAAAAATGCGCTTTTAAAGTGTTTAAAAAATATTGGACCACCCTGTAATACAGGGTATACAGGGCCTGTATATTATTGGGTTGATTTTTATAATTAATGCGGATTTTTTATTATTTTTTTTTGACAACAAAACATTTGAAAGCATAATCATTAAACATTTCTAAAGATCACTCTGAGCATATTCACCATCAACATCAATATAGCTTCCCATTTACTTGACAGTTGATCAATTCCGCGAGCAAAGAAGCGAGCATTCTTGGATGCAATCCACGCTTTGAGATCAACAACAAGTGGTCCAAATCCTCGAAGACCTCCCGGCTAGCCAATTCTTTGGAAACCGGTTGACGTGGTAGTCTGTTGGAGCTTCTGTTGGTGAATATGGAGGATTTTTGAGCAAATCCCAGCCTTTCTCATTGATGGATTGGACCACACGATTTTCAAGAGTTCGACAAATCGCGAAAAGACTGCGCTGCCATCCATCTTTTCTCGAAGCGGTAGAGCATGATATTGGCGAATTTGAAGGTGGTTTTCGACGCGCATTCTTCTTAACTAAAAGCGGGGGCATACTTTTAGAACAGAAAAGCAATTTAAAGAAGAAATAGATCAAAAGAATCATAAGGCAACAAAATCCGCATTAATTATGAATCAACCAATAGTTTATGTAATAATTATCAAGACATTTTTTGGTACTAGTGGAGATCGGTTTCTATTTTTGCCTTGGCCCCCTGTGGAATTTTTCAAAAATATGCCGTGGTCCCCTGTGGATTTTTTTAAAGAAATAATTAGGACAATTCTCCGCTAGCGCCTATCTTTTAATCTACTCTGAATTACTGCTTTTATTGGAAGAGGCCGTACTATTGCAGTGAAGCGACATATTACAAGAAATACGGTATTTTGTTAATATGTCAAAACTTGTGGAAAAATTAGAAGAGAGTTTTTTTACATATAATACTGCATTAAAATCTCTTAATATCAGCTAACCTCAATGACATCAGCAGCTATTTTTGTTCTCCTCATTCATATCATTTTCAGGAAATTCATTAAGGTTGAAGCTAAGATGTTTCTTTTCTTGTCATTAATAGCTGCAGCTTTCTCTAATCATCTGTTTCTGTAAATAATGTGACTAAAAAGGGTTAACTTTTAAAAAAATCTTGGCGTAGGTTAATATAAGCAATGAAAATCCAAAAACCCAGCGCCAAAAGCGCTAGCTAAATATGTAACACCTCCTGAATAATATTTACTTAGGTTTAGGGCCGTAGACTTAGTGCTTAGACATCCTGAGACTGGATACATGAAAACGCGTGATAGCACAGTTCTTTATGCGGTGGCCACAGTACTCAAACTATATTCAACATCTTCCTGTTAGTGATCTCTCTATAATTAGTGGTCCTCTTTCGTCCTTTACTTTTAATACAGCCCTTCGGCCCAATAAAAAAGTTCAGAATGATGCTTCGATTATTTTTCGAGACCATTTTTCGACAAAAAATATTTGACCAAATTCATGATTTTTGGTGACATACACATTCTATACTCCTACCAAAAAGCGCTTCTAGCGAATAAAAAACCGCTCCTCGACCACCACAATTTTTATATTTTTTTATTTTTAGAGTTCAAAATCTCTTACGGGCGATTTGTGTCTAAGTTGTTTGTGTGTGCGCATATCAAACTCCGAGCCCCAAGCTATGAAGGGTCGTGTCGAGCTTGAGAGTGAGAGATGAGCTCAATCACTTAATTAGACACGATTCCGATTAAGTACTCTTGATCATAAAATACAGAAACTCTTTGCCTAACGCCAGTGACCAAAATGATATAAATTTACTTTAAAATAAGGCTGTTCACCTTGGTCCCTAAAAATGGTCCCCAATGCAAATGTTGATTGTCAGTCAAAATTTCTCACCCAAAAACCAACATTTGGATCGGAAAACGCGGTGAAAGCACCTTTTACGTAGGATTTGTTGAAACAAGTCTTTTTAAAAACGTTTGTGGACGGGCTATTTGCTAGTAGTGAATCCCTAGTAGGTCTAAAGAAGCTAATTGAGAGGGGCGGGGCGTGTATTGAAGCAGGCATCAAAAATATTTTTAACATTTTCATAACAAAAAAGTTTGCATTAAAAAAAAAGAAAAAATAGAGGGTATGAAAGTAGCTTGTGACAGAGACGAGCGGCGGGTTTGGGGATATCATAGTAGCGTCAATTTTTATTGGGAGGATAAGAACATAATGAAGCCTTAAAAACTAAATTTTTAACAAAAATTAACTATTATTTTTTCTAAAATATCTTAAACAAAAATTTAAAGAATGAGTATGGAGTTTCTCTACATTTTTTCTAAATCATACATCATGCCACATTAAATGACCCATCCTTTTTTGCAAGCGTACCCTGCTTATTGCATAGCAGGTACTGCTTCGCAACAACACGCAGCAACATACTGATGACACCATGACATACTTGTCAAACAGCTAAGGCAGCACAAGCACTAAATATTCAATATGCTTAGTGTTGAAAACAACATTTTTCCCAATGCTAAAATATCTATCGAATTGTAGAAGAACAGTTTTGTCAAACTTGTTCGTTTATATTATTTTCAGTTGACCCAGTATTATATTGACCTTATGAATATTTTGACGAAAAAAGCCCACTAGTATACTCTTCTCATCCAATAAAGCCAATAACACCTTTTCAATTACTATTCTTATCTTTTACTGCCGGAATACAGAATCTCCGCTGGCCTGAAAACCGGTTCACTTTACGTATGGAAAGGATGAAAACGGCTACCAGACAATTCTAAAGATATTAGATTTTGTCGCGCGACTTTTCTAATATTTTTTGGTAAATTCGGGACAAACGACCGAATTTACTGAAAAATATTAGAAAATGTCGCGCGACAATTCTAAAATTTTTAAAATTTGTCTGGTACGAAAAACGACTATGTACAAACTATGTACAAATCATTTTTTGTGCCTATCAAAGATATCCACCTTTCAGTCAGTCTCCGAAGCTAGGTCGGTTTCCGGGCACTTCAGTCATAAAAATTGAAAAAAATTCTGCGTATTTCAAAATTACCCAAAACCGACCCTAAGTTCGGAGACTCAGAAAACCTAATTTTTAACGTCCCATGTACAATTGTAAGACCAAAATAAATGGTGAAATCTCAACTTTCTATCAAAAAAAAATTTTCAAAAAAGATTAAAATTTTCGATAAAAATGACAATCAAAATCGGAAAATAAAAAACACCTGTACAAATCAATTTTTTTTTTGTCTTTCTTTATTACCCCTCTCTATTAATTACCCCCATAGGCACCCTGTATCTCAGCTCAAAAAAATTATTTTGCAAATCTGTTTTTTGCGTTTCTTAATCACACTATATTAGTTGATTCCACTTTTTAGATTTTGGTTGAGCACCCAAAATTCTCAAATCGAAATATTTTTTTTTCGATTTTTCAGGGGTTGAAAAATAATTACCCGGGGTAATTAATAGAGAAAATACGGTATCCATCGATTTTAGGTTTATCTTGGTCCCTCAACGCAAAATGCAAAAGAATTTCATAAAGTACTAAAAGGTGTTTTCCTTATATTTTTCGCTGCTTCTAACGTAAAAACTAGTTACAATGCCCTTCGGACACCATTTCGGCCAATTCTGGGCTAAGTAAGAGAATTGTGTACTTTTCGGCCTCTTTCACTTTATAGTGGTTTTTAAACACTTTCAGAAAGTGAATTTTCAGGAGTGGTATTTGAAGTAGCCTTTTCTGGTAAGATATATCGCTTTCATGGTAGCGTCGAAAAGTTTCTAATCTTGAAGGCTTGAATTTGTAAAAAAAGTCATTTGCTATTTGTTTAGCATAAGCCTGCTTGAAAATAAACTTGAGAATGTCAAGGAATTTATTAATTATTTGCGCCTTTTCTGTATTAGCTCTGAAAATATTAATTGTAACAAAGCTGAAGATTTCATTAAAATTAAAAAAAGTTGGTTCAAAATTATTTGTTTGTATACAATTAATTTTTAGATGCTAACAGATGGAAACGCGGAAGTGTCAGTAAACGTTTTATAATTGTTCAAAATTTTTTCTCATATTGTTGTGAACCACAGTCAAATTTTTATATAGTGTGGGTCAAGAGACAGGCTCATAACTACGCTGAGAACTGCATTCAGTACTGCTGTAATGTTCCAAAAATTAATTAATTGAGAGAAATTGAAATTTTTTCTCACAATTTCACCTCGCGAATCATTCTCAACTGTAAGACTTAACTGTGGAAATTAACGATAAAAATATTGAATAAATCTGACAGTTTTTTTTCACCCACAGTCATACTATCTGCAATGGCTTATGAGTGATATTCGCCATACTTGTAGAGCGTGCTCATGTTCCTGACAAATTTAGCTCCCAAGCAGTGTTGTTCCGGCGCCGGCGCTAGCGCCGGCGCCGGAACCAGAAAAAGTTCAAAAAATCCGCAGGATTTAAAATGGCTATAACTTGTTTTCTAGACCGAATTTCTAATTTCTGTTTTGACAATCGTTTACTCTTGACGGCAATTCATTTAGTGTATAATGTCAAAAATAGGATTTTCGCTCTCTCCCTCTGTGTTTCTGGCCCTGGTATCTGGTGGCCCCTAGATGGCTAAAACTCAAACACCAGGGCGTACCAAGCAAAAATCATACTTTTGACATTATACACTTAACGAAACTGCGCGTCAAGAGAAAACGATTAGCGAAACAGAAATTGTACCAGAAAAAAGTTTAGCCATCTCAAATTCTGCAGATTTATAAAACACCCTGTATTTCAATATTTACTCACTCTGAAGAATTAATAGAGAAAAATAAACGGTATGCTGCTAATCGATAAAGCTAACAAATATTTATTATCATTCTCACTGTAAAAGACATAGTGTTGAAAAAATAGGAATTTTTCATGAAATGTACAGCAAAAAAATTATCAAGCCGGCGTCGGCGTTGCCATGAACGCCGGCATGGCGGGCGGCGCGCGATCCGGCGCTGGAACAACACTGCTCCCAAGCTGTGAAGTCTACAAAAGGTGGTACAAGGGTCACTCAAAATTCAAAAAACAGCTTTTATACCCCTATCATGGCTTTTCGTAACTGCCCCTTAAGCCATGGGTCATTCCTAAAAATTTTGTTGGCTTTCAGAGCTGGGATCCGAATTTATATAGAACTTTGACACTTTATAAGAATACGTGTATAAATTTTTCATCGAAATTGCTCCAGGTAACAGTCAAGGTCCCATCCTTGTTAGTTGTAGGCCAGCGTGTGGAAGTTGGGACTGAGAACAGGTTTATGTTTTTGGGACATATACTTGGTACTTTGTACTTGAACTAATTTACCGATTAAGGTAATTAAGGAATCGCCGAAAATACACCTCATCATTTTTTGCATAATTGCCGACAAATGTCGAAATATTTCGACTTAACGCAATTGACCCGACTCATCGAGTCGAACGTCAAAAGTCTAATTTTGTCGATTTAAAAAGTCATAATGACAGCCTAATACATAACTTTTAGAGCATTCTTCAAACCCTTTTCAGGGGAGTGAAGTGCTCAGAAGCTTGGGTTAAGATAGAAATAGATTGAAAAAATATCATCACATTTCGTTGAAATAGTCAGAAAATAATTATTTTAGCCTAAAACAAACATCGTCTCAGCCGACACTATTTCCTCTGACCGTGAAACTCACGCGCACAGCTCTCAAGGACTGATTGAATATGATACATTATCTCGAAAGCTCTTTCCCCGACCATGTAATTTAACATCTATTTACTAAAATAATGAAATGTGGCACCGAAAAATTGAAAAAATGTGATTTTGGTATTCTAAAAAGTTGATTTGTTTTTCAATTGCTAACTGGTGTGACAAAAATCTTAAAATGCTTTGCGGCACGCATGCCGTTGCTTCTCCCCTCTAATTTTGAAAAAGCGAACCCAAACGTCTTGAAATACTTTTTCGCTCTAATTTATACAAAAAAATATTTGAAATAGTGAAAACAGTATGAATTCCAGGTTTGCTTAAAAACATTTCACTTCAAGACTTTAGAGGTAGGTGGTCTTTTCAGGGTGTTTTTTGACAAATTTTGTGTTTCAATGCTTTAGGCTGAGCAATTGTAGGCCAGCGTATGACGAACTAAGAGGAACTGAAAAACTTTCTTAAAAGTTTAAAAAGTAAGAAAACCATGTTCGAGTCCAACCTAACATACGTGACCTACCCTTGCAATCGAAACTTCACAATGGTAAACTGTAATTGAGCAATCTTCACCAGAAATGGCCATAACTTTTTTAAGCTTTTTAAAGTTTTTCTTTTAATGTTATTTCTAGCTGAAATCCAGGGCTACCAGATGGCCATTCAGAAAGTTTTTTGAATTTAAAATGTTGTAAAAAGTCAACAATCGTCACTCAGATCCTTGCACGGGCGGAGTGAGGATTGTGAGCATAGTTGCACCCGAAAAAAAATCGGCCCCGGGCGCACCACCGGGCGCCGGCCTTGCAAAAAACTGGCGCCGGGCGCAGAACGGGCGCCGGCACCTTGAAAAATCGGCGCCGAGCGCCGAAATTGCGCTGAGCTTTGAATAAGTGAATTATATACTAGTAAACGGTTCAAGTTTTTTATTTTATTTCTGCTTCATATATTTCTTGAATTTCTTCTATTCGAACCAAGATTTCATGAAAAAAGTAAACTGTGGAAACATCAGGCACCGCGAGCCGAACGGCCGCCGAGCTGTATTGAAATCGTCGCCGAGCGCTGGCTCCAGTGCCGGGCCCTAATTTTTGAAAAATTTCGGGCGCACACCCCGCCGGAGTCCGTGCAAGTATGATTGTGAGTGAGGATTTTCGGCTTTTTTTTCAACATTTTTTGCTGCTCGACCAATAGCCTTGAATCTCAGCTACAAAATAGCACCGAAAAAATAATTTTTGGAATCAAAAAGGATACGGCCATTCCCGAGTGAGGATTGTCAAATCTACAGTCAACAATTGTGTGCGATTCCTAAATAAGGTCAAGAACTGATAAATCACTAAAAATGACCCTAAAATACCCAGAAAAGACACCTACCTTTGAGAACCTAAAGTAAAATGTTATTAATTTCAAGTTAACTTTCAAATTTGGAATTGTTTTTAAAATTTTTCTTATACAGGGTGACACATGACAACTGGTGCAATTTTATAAATTTTCATAAATTTTCACCGATTCTTTGAAAAAGTTTTTAGTTGTCCGTCATTTCTTCGACGGAACAATGGACTCAGATGCAAACTTGGAAAATGAACAACGCAAATACAACTATTATCGTACCATCTCAAAAATTTGCACAATCAACCAATACTTGATCATGTAAGTGAATCTGACCCTAGTAGACTGGAGCGGGGCGGGGGAGGTAGGTAGGCCAACCCTACATTATAGTTACAAAATATACGTTTAATCAAGGCCTTCGAACGTCTTTATTAATAACTTGTCAATCTTTTGGGTCTCCAAATCTTATCATTTTTAAAGTTTTTCAGTAAAAAAATTTTCTTAGCACTAAAGAAAGCACTTATTTGGTTAGAGGTCCCCTTGAAAAAGTCCAAATTTTTTCAGTTGTAACACTTCATTACGCAATTTTTTAGATTTAGACTTTGCGCTCAGGTAGGCCAGCGTATGTTAGTCGAAACTAACAATGTCTCGCGCATTTTGCGGGGGTCTGGACTTATTTTCATAGTTTATTCATAGTAATGATATTAGGAGCCCACCAACCGAACAAGTCCCAAAAGAGCAATAAGCACGGATAGCGTATTGTTCGTACAATATCCTAAAATGTGTTTGATTTGATTTGAAATTTGAGTTGAGACCCTGCGTTTAATGTTGTGTAACGAGGGTTTTTTTAATGGAAAGTGACTTAAGGGTGGCGCAAATGTTTTTGGGTTTTCAGAATGGCTGTATTTTTTTCAATTTCATAAACACATCAACTCAATTTCATAAACACATCTTCACTCATTCTTCGAATAAGCTCATCAATTTCTGCAATTGGCTCCTGGTAGACTCGGCTTTTGATCCAGCTTCACAAGAAGAAGTCACATGGCTGAGATCTGGTGAGTAAGGCGGCCATGGCAAATTTGGAGAACCTCTGCCCATCCATCGTTGAGGAAGCACTTCAGAGAGGTACGCACGCACACGAAAGCCCAGTGAGGAGGTGCACCATCATTAACGAAGAATTTATCAGCAAGTTATTAAGCACTAGTCACTACCTGCAAAAAAACCAGATCATTAAATTTGGCCACTCTTGCAAATTAGGAAACCACTTTTTGTTGAAAAAGATCCGCATAGTTAGCACTGTTGATGTTTTCTAGGAAGAAACAAGGCCCACGATTCCTTGACGGCCAATCAGAGCAGAGACAGTGACACATGGCGTTGGAGTGGAACTTGTTCAAACCAATGCGGATTGTTGTCATCCCAGTAGCGAAAGTTGTGCCTATTGACGCCTCCATTCGATTGAAAGTGAGCTTCATCAACAGAAAACAGAAGCTTGAAGAATCAGATAGACTAATAGCCCAAGTTTGGTATAAAACAAAAACTCACGTCATTCTCTATCTAATAAAAAAAAATGGCTGATGTGTTTATGAAATTTAAAAATACAGCCATTTCAAACCCCAAAATATTGCGCCACCCTGTACTTAGTAGGTTCAATTATTTTTTTTGTTAAACAAATATTAATTCAGGCTATAGATTCTCAACATGCTACAGATGTACAGAAATCTATTGCGCACTTAAAGCACACTGATGTAAGATCGAGTGAACCAAGAAACGAAAGAAAAGCGAGATGCAGGTGAAATTTGTGTATAGAAAATTAGATGCTACCCGTTTTTAGAAGCCCCTTTTCGGCACGATTTTTTTGCTCTGTCGAATGGTATACAGTCAAAGCTCTTTATAACGCTCACGAGTTAAAGTTCGTTCCAGCTTAAGGTCTGACGCTTTTTTAGCCTTACTTTTTTGAATTATTTTGCTAGTTCTGTTTTACAGTCTGGTCCTAAATATCGTGATGATTCTCATTTCGCCAGTCGTTTTTCAGAACCTATAATGTTTCTCTCTAAAAAGCAAAAACTCAATATCACGGCAAACTTTTTGAAAAATAGGTGAACTTTAAATAAAATTTTTGCTTTTTTATAGAAAAATATCACAGCTGAACCTCCCAATAACGATCACCCATTCACGATCACCGAAAAAAATTTCTTTTGGTCTACTTAACTGATTTCCCAATTGATGAACACTCCCATTAACGATCACCTGAGGCCGGTTCCTAGGTTATCGTTATTAAGAGTTCGACTGTGCACGCGTGGTAAAACACGACAAAAGTTCAAATCTAGATCTTCGTATAGAGACAAATTCGTTTTAAAAAACATTTAAATTTATTATTTTTTGATTATTCTGGGCATTTTCTGTTTTGGTTATAACTTTTCTTAGGTAAGCTGTGTTCGCCTTTTTCGATAAACATTGGAAAGCTCTAAGTTTGAAGTGAGAAAAATCACCTCTGTTAAATATTTTAAACTTTAAAAAAATTGAAAGTTGATATATTTATCGTTTGCAGAGTCAGGTTGCTAACTAAAAACTAAAAATTTTTTGTCTGGCATAATCGTAGTGCGTTCATCAGCTTTCGGATGCACATAACAGTTTTACCAAATTTAGGCTTCTCATCGAGAAAGTACCCATTTAGCAAAAAATCCCAGGTATTCAATAGGTTGTGGCCTGAAACTCAGCTGTGATTTTTTTCAAACCTAGCGCTTGATAGTCTTGTTGGATAGCCAAGAGACCGAAGATCGTTTTGACACCAAACTTATAATAAAACAGGAAAAATGGAGTAAAAATGGGTATGCACCAGAGCTGCAGCCGGGTTCTTTTGTTTCACTTCTGTTTTTCTGTTTTTTGCTTCTGTTTTTTTCCGAAAAAAACAGAAAAAAGCGAATATTAAGAAAACGTTCCAGCTTTTCCAGCGCACCCAGGAAGATCAATGGAAAGTGAAACGCTTTTTTCGAAGGCAAACTTATTCTTACTGACCCTCGAAAAGTCTAACCTATTAATCTCAGTATGTTTCTGTTTGCCCATAACATTGCCCACGACATTGAACGCACCGAAAAATAAAATTTGACCCACTGATAATGCTTTGAAAAGTTCTACTTTTGTTCTGAACCGAATTTTCCACAATCACATGCAGTTAAGCAGAAATGTTGTGACTATAAGAAAGCCTGCACAATTATTCATGAAATGATTTTTATTTAAATCGAATTATTTCGCTCATTCAATTATCCTGAAAGGATTACGTGTCAAAAAAATCGTTAAAATTTTGGTGTGCGTACGATTTTGCCTTATCTACTTAGTTTTGTCACCCATGTTTTTTCAAAATGTTTTTTTGTCTATCTTGCTCTACATTCGTCGAGCTTTCTTAATCAATAAAAAAAAAAGTGGAGGGCGACTTTAAGGAGTGAAAAATAGGTTTTTAGCTAAGAATTCCTGTTCTCGGAAAATAGGACTTTTGTGTTAATTGTCCATTTTCTTTAGAAAAATGCATTAATATGCAAAAATTATTATTAATATAAGAAAGCCTTTTCAATTCTGCGTAGAATAGTATGAAATAGGTGAGGGTCTTGCATTAGAAGTTAAAAATCAGCATGAAAAAGTAAGAAAATAATCATATTTCAGATTTTCCGGTACGAGTCGAACTTTGAATTGGACATATTTAGTCCGAATTTGAAGTTGGCGTTCTGTAAAAGTAAACTTATAACGAATCGTCTCCTTTTCGAATGAGAGAAGAGTAGTGGTTCGAACGAGTAGTGGTCCATGTCTACAAAAATGGCTTTCAAATGACTTGTGAAAAGTTGAAAACATTTTTGACGTAAAACTTTTTTGCTAGACACCTTTCGATTCTGACATCGGTTCCATGTTTAGCGTGGTGTGATTGCATTCAAAACTCCTTTTTAATAAAAATATTTACTGTCGAATTTAAATCCATCAAGACAATTAATGTTCAAATGGAATTGTTCGCATGCGAACTCCAAATGGTTATTGATATGATTTCTATGATATTATTTTTAAACGTTTCAGCATTTTGATTTTTTCAGAGAGAAATCCAGAGTTTTTAATGACCGACTTACTTCAAACGGTTTATAGCTCGCTCTTTCAACTGCACTTGTAGCAGACATTTGCCAGTCAGATGCGCAGAGTGCAAATTTTGTGGTTGTTCGAGAGCCAACGTAATCAGCATAAAATTAGCATCAGGCGCTACTTTCATTGCTACTTTCATTCAATTTTTGTTTCAATTTTTCTATTTTCATTATCAAATCCAATAAGCTATTATTATAGACCAAAAAAATCTGCAATCGAGAGATTGTGAGGAATCTTTCGATGAAATATCCAGCCAAATAAACACAATTTGACTCACACAGGTTCGTTTTGAAAGAGACTAAAAATTTACGATTAATTTGAACACTTCGAAAAATTCTTTGAAAATCGAGTATGGGCGCTGGCTCGAGTTGGACGAACTGCAGTCGAGTTGGGGGTGTGGCTAATAAGGTTTTTGACGTATAATTATCATTAATTGAGTTTGCTGTCATTTAATCACTACGCGTGCCTCATCTAAAGTGAAATTTCATCGCAAAAAATAGCTGTCCTTTTTTTTCAAAAAAATCCAAAAATTATTCAATCGGCCTCTAAACATGTGACTCAGAGGCAGGCACTATATAAGTTGGATACAGTCGAAATTCGATTTAACATACGGGTCTAGCTATTCGTTAAATCGAGCTGTATGTTAATCGGGGGGAGTTATTTGACTGACTTAATTTTTGAAGAGACCCACCTCAAATACCGTATATTCTTTATTAAGCGCCCATGGGTGCTTTTTCATGCCCTTAAAATGAAAAATTTTGGGTCAATCTCAAAATTTTTGGTGAAAAACTCAAAATCCAGAAACGGTGAAGCTCCTGGCAGTTAAGCAAACGCAAAAAAACAGATTGGCAAATATTTACTCTATGCTGAGTGGAACTTCCTCAAGTCGGAGGTGGGCGATCATAGAGTTGGCGCTTAATAAAGATATACGTATAATGCTAAATCGAGCTGTATGTTAAATCGAGCTTCGACTGTACTGAATTTTCTTTAATAAACGTGCCGCCTCTAACAAAGAGAACATTCTTCAATTAAACGTTTTGGCTATCAAAAGTATCATTCAAACATTTCTAGTGACAATTAACTGCCTTTTGTTGTGAGCCAGAAATGCAGGTTCTTTTATACAAACACGCAGACAGACTTAACATCACCAGAAAAAGACGAAAAGGAACATTCAATGACGATGCTTCAAAAACGAACTTAGAACAAAATAGTGAGTTCAGAAAACTCTATTTTTGACAAAAAAAATCTTGAAAGGTATATGGTAAACCCCAAATGATCGAAAATTCCAACATTGTTTTTAGGTAACTCTAGTCTAACTCAGGAAAAAATTTTCGTGAAAATTTTAACACATTAAAGGGGCATGCCTGTCGCCGATGGAAATATTTAAAAGGCGTGTACCAGTAAATTCAAACGACAACATATTTGAAATAATTTTGTGAAACTCGAGGAACACTATATCCGAGTGAAAAATCGAACGACAACTGACTGGATAGCAGCTCAAGTGCCCGCCCTTCCAAAGAGTATAAACCTGGATTCCATTGGATCCAATTGTTCTCTGGAATTTTGCCATCGCTGAGGTGACATCTTAACGAGTCCCACAACAAAAGACGTTTGCCAAAAAGTGAACGCCCGTTTATTCGATCCAAGTACTCACATCGTTCTCATTAGAGTTGCTGAAATGACCGTCATTTTCTAAAGCGGTCATATGACCGGTCATTTTCTAAAATGACGTCATTTTCTGTCATTTTTATAATTTAACATTCCTTTTGTGCGAAACGTTAGCTTTTTTTTTTAAACTCGTCTTATAACGCATTTTTTACTATGACTAAATTTTTGCACTCATTTTGTCTGAAGCAAATGTCGTGTAAGATGTTGTAATGTTTGAACGGCGTTTTCAGCTAAGACTAGTAGGTTTCGATTAGAAATCTACTGCAGCAGTGAATACATAAAGAAAGGATAAAAGAAAGGAGAACTAGAAAATGACCAAAATCTATTTGGCCAGTTATTTTGTATTAAATGACCGTCATATGACGTCATATGACCGGTCATTTGACCGTTCAGCAACTCTAGTTCACATAGACTATCGCTTTCCAACTGAGCTCTAGCTTGTTCTTGAATTTGTTAGCGATGTATGCATCCACGCGGCTTTCTGGAAACAGGACAAAGAGCTTAGATTTTTTCCGTCTGACCGAGCAGTTTCGATAACAGTTACGCGAGCCTTGTCATGTCCAGTACTGAGAACAGATACCTTAAAGGCCATTGCCGTCTCAGACAACGGTTGTCCCCAATCAATTTAATTTCTTTTTTTTATTTGTTTGATTTACGTACTTATTTTCAACTTGGTTTCCAACAAAAAATATACTGAAATTGAATTCTAGGCCTTCTTTTTTAGAGACCAAGCTGAAAAACCAATACAGAAGTTCAATGATTAGGCGAAAAAATTGAATTGGCGCGGACAATTCGAACAGGTGACAATGGCCTTTAAAGCACAAGTTAGTTAAGCAGCGATAAATAGATAAAACACTCTTTCGCCTCATTTTCATCAATACATTTACCGCCTGCAGTTTGAACTCCGTCGAATAAAATTAAAGCTTCCTCGGAGTTTGACTCGCTCGTCTTCGCTTTCAGAGCCGCTGCCATAGTTAGCAATGATTTTTACGGAGCACTTTACCTTTTACCCAACCACTCAATTAACCTTGAACCCCCAGCAAAGCAGCTTGGGGAACCAAACAAAATGGTAAATTGGTAAATTTAGCATTTTACATTAACACTTGCATGATTGGTAAAAATCAGCAATAATTTGGAAACAAGATTTCGAAACTGATAAAAAAACTATGGTATGGAATGCTATGGTGAATTTTTTTATAAATACATTTGTTTCTTTCAAAACTTCTAACCATGCCAGATAAAGTTGAACTTCGAAAATACGTTTTCGAAATGTTTTTGAAATGACTACAAAAACACTTCCCTGAGGAGGGGGGGGGCGAAGGGGGGGGGGTGGTGGGTGCCGGTGGTTATTATTAGAAAGGGTAAGTTATTTTTTTGCTTAACGCTCAGAGGTGTGAGTTATTAAAAAGGGTGAAGCAATTAGAGAAAATACGGTATGCGTTAGTCTCTAGTATTCAAACTATGTTCACATCTTCCTTTTATTTATAATTGGCTTTTGGTCCATTTTCAACTCAATACAGCCCCAAATCTTTTTCAAAATAGTCAAAATGGTTACTTTTGGTTGGTACCAAAGCTCAATTTTTCATTGACCAGAACTCAAATAAATGTTTTTTTGAGCTTCTGAGGCGATTTTAGGTTAATAGGTGAATTAGTAAATAGATTGAAAATGCATCAAAAATGCAGCGATCCAACAAGGGCGCCACGCCCTAGTACTATATAAAATGTGAATGTTCCTTGTTAGTCTTGGGCTTGAAATTAACTATTTTTCAGGCGACAAGCAATTATCTGCAACGTAGAAGGCTGTAAAAGGCTTTCAATCGACCAAGTTTATTAGCTACGCATGCCAAGACTCACACGGTATTTTGTTAACTTAATAATTTTTTACGTAGGATTTTCACTCAAGATGAAAAACCATATGTCTGCGAAGTGGAAGGTTGCGGCAAAAATTTCTTCGCAAAAATGGTTTAAAAAAACACGCGATCACTCATACTGGTACATTTTTGCAAATATATTTACTTATAGTTTGTTAATATTTAGAGTCACAGCGATTTTTTTGTCACGAGCCAGATTGTAAGAAATCATTTGGCCGACCAGATGACTTAAAAAGGCATATTAGAAAACATGATAGTAATTTTTGGTTTTGTTTAAAAGCACTGTCATATATTTTATCATTCAGAAACACAGCGATTTTTTGCCAGGAAGAAGACTGTGAAAAATCATTTTCTCGACCAGATGATTATTGAGGCACATTAGAAAGCATAAAAGTAATTTTTATAATACCTTTGATAAAGGGTTGGCTAATCATACCTTTTAAAATCAATAACCTATCGTCCAATTTTTTTATATAGACAAGACTCTAGGCAACAGGTGACACGAAAGACTTATGCAAAAGATATTTCAACATCAACAAAAACGACCAAAAAATAACAATGGACAGTATCTGATGAATAGGCCTTTATTCATTCATTATACCTTCATTATAGGGTAATATATATACCATACCGCAGGTATATCCACACGCGGTATTAAATAGGTGTGGTAAAAGTTACCCTTTACCCATAGTATAACATACCCGGGGTTTATACCCCTACCCCACAAGTATAGAAACCCAACTAGTCCAATTGGCCGACTTTTGCAGAAAAACGATTTTCACAGTCAGAAAATAACTTGAATCGCTCCTTAATCCATGTTAAAGTGGCCCAAAAAAATTAAAATTGTTATGAAAAGATGTACTGAAAAGGGTTCAATTTTTGCAAAAATGATTGAGCGAATCAGAATGCGAACCAGGGCTCAGTTGCTCATAAGCCTCACTGCCAAAAACACTTTAACGCACTTCGAATTAGAATCATCCCAAACCAGTCTATCAGTTTTAATATAAAAAATTATGGTGAAAAATGGTTTGCAAACCAGGGGCATTCAACAAGCAACCTCGGCTTTGCGTTATGAATCTCTACACTAAGCTGCCCCCTTTAAAATGGCTCAGTGACACATCCAGAGTTGCCAAAAGTGAAAAATAACTAGTTTTCAGGAGTTGGTAAAACGGGTAAACTTTTTGCGAAAAGTCGATTGAGTGGATCAGAATTCCAGTCCGAATGCGTGTGATTTCTTTAAATCGTGTGGTCTGGTTTAATAGGTTAGTGCAGAATCCTGACAAATTAAGCATATCGGACTAGAATTCAAATCCGCTGAGTCGATTTTAGGTAAAAAGTTACCTCTCTTTAGTAAATCTCAACCGAGTTATTTTGGCTTCGGCCACTACGAGTGGGTTCTCTGCGATTCTAGGACAAGAGATGGTTGTGCAAAGATTCATTTCATATACGCATCGTCGAAGTTTCTGGTTCAATCCACCTGGGTGCACACCTTAATTTAAGAGTCTAGCTGACTGAATCTATGAAGTCTAACAGGACAATAAACTTAAAAACAAGGTTTACAAACAACACAAGTAGTATCAGCTGTTGCCTAGAGTCCTCTTCTAAAAAAAAAGATTTGAGATTTGAAAATCGGAAATAATCCTGCCAAAGGTCGGACAACTCTGAAATCTTAATTAAGGTAAACATCGCACGTATGTCCAGTAGAAGTTGCAATAAGAAATATTCTAGGCAAGACAATTTGAACGTTTCACATGGTCAGAAGCATTCTCAAGTTTAATATTTGTAATACTTAAATACACATGTTTGAAACTGGCATTTGTTTTGTACGAATTTGAATTTTTTCTTATTTTTTTTTGTTGAAAAGTTGACCCTAGTAGCGAATACAACCCCCCCCCCGCAAACGATTTCACACTTTTACTTAAGTAAAAAGTACCAAATTTATGTCCAGACCCGAAAAAGTGCGTAATACAGTTATTAATCACAACTTCCGTACGCTGCACTACCTCTAAGCTTGAAGGCTAAGCCTAAACTTGATGTTTCAATTTTTAAAAGGTCGATTCTTGGGGGGGGGAGTTATTCGCTACTAGCGCCAAATATTTTTTTTATATTTATCGCAATACTTACTCTCTATAGCATTTGGACTATGTCACATTTTTGACTACAAAGTTTATAAGCAGCATATAAATGGTCTTAGAGTTAATGTTTTGGTTTAGTGTCATATACTATTCCACGCAGAACTGTCTGGGAACGTGCCTTTTTTGAAGTGCAACATCATATTTCGCTCTCGTTTCGGACCTTATTTGGTTGACTTTCATGGTAATCATATCCTGACCGAGCTCTTTTAATAGTGCTAACCTTTGATAGATTTACTATTCGGACAGTACAGTACTTGTAATTAGAACAAATTTTTGAGGATAGATAGCCTTAGAAATATTTTCTATAATATTTAACCATTCCTGGGTGCCATTTAGCTGCGCCTAGAGATGACAACGTGTCGTAAATGCTCTAATGAAGTTTATGGGCTTGAATTAGAATACACACTCGCCAAGCCTTTTTGCGGCATTGTGTTTTCAGACAAGAAAATCTAACATTTTCAGGCCCACGACCACTCAAGAAACAGCCCTGTTTCTCAGCTACATTTCAGTGGTCGTGGGCCTGGAAATGTAAATTTTTCATATGTAAAGACACAATGCCACGAGTAGGTGTGTTCTAATTTAAGCCCATGGGCTTAAATTACATTATTTTAAGCTAAATTCTACAGTCAGCTTCAGTCTGATACCTTCCACAAATATTAATTTTCATTAGCAAATCTACAAATAAATACATGCAATCAGTTCAAAGCAAATGAGTGTTTCAAGGACAGTTTGCGTAGACATGAACTGTTTTTTTGTTTCATAAAAGTACTATGTGTACACTTTTGCTTATGAGCCAGTCGAGTGCGTGAAAATGTAAAAATGTTCAAGACTAATTAATTTACTTATTAACCATGTCATCAGCCATTAATTTTTATCTTTATAAAATGGTAACAAAAGTTATTTTGAATGGTCTTGGTCTTTGATAGTAAAATTATCTTTTAATGGTCTTGGTCTTGACAACAAAAACAAAGCCATTTATACAGGTGCACAGAAACTTCTTTGTTGTTCATGGATAAGAGATCTAATATTCAGTTAAATTTGGCTAAAGGCTCTAATTCCCGCTACGCAAAGTTCTCGGATTGAAGAGATAACCTAATATTCGTGTCTCGACAGCGATTCCTGAGAAAGCCGTTTGTTTTGCAATTCTAACGAAAAAATTTGTTAATATCATGGTTGTTTAGTCGAAATTCCGAAAAATTTTAAGTGGCGCCTTTTGAATTTTATAGAGAGCAAGGGCTGTATATGAAAGGGAAGTATAGTTCTCAAAAGCATCAAATTTGATGCTGAGCATCAAATGGCTTGGCGTTTCGTTTTTGAAATGAGCATCAAAATAGCATCAAAAATTTTGATGCTATTTTGATGTTATTAGATGCTTTTTTGATGCTCTCAAAAAATTCACTTTCTGGTACATTTCAGCATCTTATTTAGTGATTTAATCCTTATCATGCATCAGCTACTCAGTTTACTCTTATAGTGTCTATCGAGTTTCTCTTTCTCGTACGAAAGACAACACTCAAATGCCTTCAAACACCATTTTTTCGACAGAAGCAGTCAATTACTTATAGCTAAGGCTAGTACTCTAGTGATCGCTGTAGTACTCTAGTGGTCGCGGACAGCGACGCAGTGTTGCTGTCCTATTGTTTTATGTATCCACGTGGTTTGGACCGCATCCTGTTAGTTGGGGTATTTTCGTGGTGGTTCGGGCCTCATTCTGGTGATTTGGACTCCATCCTGCTGGTTGGCGGGTATCTGCGTAATTTTTGACCATTGCTGGTTCTGGCCGCATTCTGGTACACAGTAATGAAATACTCATTTGACAGCTAGATTTTCGGCTAAATATGAGTATAGGCACCCCACTCGATATGAGTATAACCACCCACTCAATATGAGTATAACCACCCCACTAAAGTCTAATGTAACCCCCTCATGTGACCTCACGATTGAAAGCTGAAGATATTAGCTGCACGATGGTGTAAAAATTTCTTAGTTTAGTACACAAAAATGTTTCTATTTTGATTGAAATAACTCGAATCACTTCGAACATTTTCTAGAACTGATTAGAAATGATTCGAGGTTATTTTAATCGAAATAGAAACATTTTTGTGTACTAAACTAAGAAATTTTTACACCATCGGCAGCTAATATCTTCAGCTTTCAATCGTGAGGTCACATGAGGGGGTTACATTAGACTTTAGTGGGTGGTTATCATATTGAGCGGGTGCCTATACTCATATTGCTCCGATTTTTCATATCATTTGGATAAGGTGACATTGGATAAGGCATAATGATCATTCTTTACGCGAGCTCGTTTTTCGCTTTGTGCTTAGGTCATGATTACGATCTGTCATCTATTTGTAGATTTACATTTCATTGGAGTAACTAAATTTGTGCCAGAAGATTTACATTTGGTTGGAGACACTAATAATTCAACATCCGAAAAAACTCTTTAAATTATCTTTCAGATCCGATCAACGTGCCGATGGGTCAATTTCTAAAATTACATACAACGCTCTAATAAAGAATTATGACCAGCATGGACCAGCACACGCCGCGAAAATAATGCAGATTTTCGCCTGACAAGAGCATTTATAAAAATGAGATTTTAAATAACCTACTTACTTAACTGACACGGACTCAATTTCATCGAATCCTTTTTTCTGCGCGACCACAATTTCGTCGCGACAGTCCTTGCATTGCGCCAGAAGACCATGAAAATGACAGCAATTGAACGTAATTTTTCAAGCTGAAGCGCATTATGGTCCTACGAAATCGTGTCCCGTACATTCCAGACAGCTATCCCACACCTTAATTATGACAACAAATTATTTGGGCGCCAACAATAGTACACTATGGGATACAACAATTTTACGAGCGAAACATATTACAGATCACTGTATTTTTTTTAACCACTCTTCTTCTTGAGACTGCAACAGTACGACTCTTGCGACCAGTAGTCTTAGTGCGCTGTCCACGAACGCGGAGACCCCAGTAGTGACGCAAGCCTCGATGCAGACTAATCTTCTTCATGAGCTCAAAGTCATCACGGTACTTGCTCTCCAGATTGGTGGACAGGACCTGGAAGAGGCAGGAATATAGAAACCAATCAATCCAAACCAATTAAAGTGTGACCAACCTGTGAGTTCTTGCCATCCTTGATGTCTTTCTGTCGATTAAAGAACCAGTCGGGAATCTTGAACTGAAGCGAATTGAGCATTGTTGGTCAATTGTCCATTTCTTCGTCTGACAGCTCTCCAGCACGCTGGTCGATATTGACATCAGCCTTGCGGCACACAGCGAAGGCGAAACGGCGACCAACTCCCTGCAAAGAAAGCCTAAGGGTGGAAGTGAAAAATGAGTAAGACCAACTGTAATAACGTAAAAAGTGGGAAGCTACCCACTAGGCTACACGTGTAGATCTTATAGAATAGTAGTAATTTACCTATATAACACCAACCTTGAAAGCTGTGAGCGCGTAAGGCACCTTGCGATTTTCATCAATGTTTGTATTCATCACACGATGGATGTGTGTGAAACTTGTCCGGCATAACGAGCAACATTTCGATAGCTGAAAAAAGTAGCTAGGCTAGTTTAAACGAAAGTCTGTGCCTTAAAGGACAAGTTAAAGCCCAAGTTAACACCTCCCAATCGCCACCCCCCCCCTCCAAAGAATATTTTTCTCTGAGCGTCCTATATTTAGTTCCCTTGATTTTTTTAAATTTTCCTTTTTTGCAATGTGTAACGCGCTAACTTAGGCTTAGAATTAAGATTAGGCTTAGGTTTAGGCTTAGGCATTAGATGAAAAAAGTTAGCTAAGAGAAAAATACTCTTTGCAAGGGGGGGGCCAACTTGGTGGTCTTTCGTACCCGCCTTACGAATGCCTTGCATGCATCTTTTAGATAACTCAGCGCTACTTGCATATATCCATAGCAAGTAAGAAAACAAAATTGAAATTCATTTTTCGAAATTTATGATTTTCGGCTTAATAGATACTTTAAAAATTTAAAACTTTTTTTTAGTATTAATTTTTTTTAGCTCAATCATTTACTGTGCAATTTGATCCTTTTGGTTTGAGTAACTTAGAGATTATTGGATCTAATGCGAGTTTAAGTGGAGTAGAAGAAAGCCTCCCCACCAAAAATACATACAACTCATGGTATCTCTTACAAATTTCACAAATGTTTATCTGAATATCTGAATTTTGCTTATTGCTATTATTTCGTATAAAAAGTCAACTTATTTTTGAATCAAATATTTAAAATAAAGTTGTGCAAAGCCATCTGGCGCATTTGTTCTAATAGCAAACTTTCAGAGCATTTTCGACGAAAACTGAAAATAGCTAAAATAAACAACCTTGTCTGTTTATCTTAGGGTTGTACAATGGGAATATTCCCGGGAATATTCCCGGAAATATTCTCGGGAACATTGGGAATATTCCCGGGTTTTTCGGTATTTTCCCTATATTGGAAATATTCCCGGGAATATTCCCAATGTTTCCGGGAATATTCCCGGGTTTCTATATGTCCGAGAATTTCTAGAACTCTAGTTTATCTTATATATTATGTGGGTTGTGGGAAGAGGGCTGTTCAGTCACATTTTGAGTACATGTTTGGTCACAAGGAAAAACTTTTTATAGTGCAATATTTATATCTACATTTTTGTTATTTTTTCAAAGCTTTTTTGATGCGGAGGACCTGTGGAATCAGATGTTAGGTTTTGCTGTGCGAAAAGTTAATATTTTGCCATTTGAAGTTGAAATTTGAGGTTTTATGGTAAATCTTACGAGTTTCCACTTAGTCACAAAAGAAACACTTTTTACTAAACTTTTTTATCTACATGTTTGAGCTTATTTGAAGGCCTTTTCGATGTCGGAGGTAGGGTGTCGAGCGCTCGAAATTTTCGAGTCGAGCGCTCGATTCGATATTCAATAAACAACACGATCCTTCTCGGGATCACAGTGTAATACAGCGTGCGCAGTGTCAGAAGCGGAGGTGTTGCAGGGCCTTCTTGACGCTATAGCAACTTGTTGTCCCACTCTTAAGCTGGGACCTACTGTTCCAGGGACCTTAGTTGACACAGTTTACTGGGTTGGACACAGGGGGGCTCAAATCAAATAATGCTCCAGGTCTCTTGGTTCTCCTGGGCCGATCCACTAGGTCTCCGAGTTTTCCTAGGGCGTCTCACTTCTTCTACTCGGGTCGCCTCGTTTTCCCGATGTAGGTGGTGCTGCTGGGGATTTCGATGTTGTAGGAATAATTCAACCAAATTTTATTGATGACACTCACTCAAATTTGGGTAATTAAACCTCGTGATATAACCAAAATAAATGCAAATGGATAATCTAAATGGTTATATATGATCAAAATATATGGTCAACAATATATATGGGACTCAAATGTATGAGGAGGGCTCCTTAAGATTCTACATGGCGGAGCAATTACATATTAAAGGGTCAAAAATATTCTAAGTCTGGGCCATTTACTAGGGGTACACACACGGAAAATATTCTAAGTAACTAAAAAAACACGAATAAGGCTAAGTCCAAATAAAAATACACGCAATAAGACTAAGTCCACAGAAATCTAAGACTTAGAATATTAATGGGCCTACAATAAAATCAAGAGAGCTAAATGGGAGAGCGGCTACCACCACCATGCCGACTGGCAAGAATGAGCTCCTGAGGGAGAATCCAGAAGGCCAGGCCCGCGACCGCTCCGCGTGCTCCACACTCTGGCCACCAAATAGCATTGTGCGTCTGGTTCTTGCCAGTCAAGGTCGCCCAACAAGGTTGGTTTCAGATGGATCTTCCAGAATGTGCCCCGTGATCCTTGATCCACTACCTAAATTCTAGAGAGCGCGCGGCTCCTAATTAACTAAATGATTTTAGGTGTGTTAAGTGATTTTAGGGTGTATTATAGATGCATATTTAGATGAGCCAAATATGGGCGGCTTATAATTCGAAATTCGAAATTTTCGAGTCGAGCGCTCGATTCGATATTCGAAATTTTCGAGTCGAGCGCTCGATTCGATATTCGATATTCGAAATTTTCGAGTCGAGCGCTCGATTCGACATTCGAAATTCGAACTTTTCGAGCGCTCGATTCGAAATTCGAAAATTTTCGAGCGCTCGATTCGAAATCGACAATTTTCAGCGGCTTCGCCGCCTCATTAATGGATTTTTTAGAAATAAATTAATCGAAACCATGGTTAATCGACCATACACGACCGCTTTACCACACCAAACGAATAAGCGGCCGAAAAAACTACATTCCTTGTTCATAGTTGTGCTTGATCAAACGGCGCAGATCGGAGACTCTGAGATCGCAAAAAGCACCGCTCTGGCTTTTTCCGCCTCAGAAGGTCCCAATTTTTTGTTCGCTAACTTTTCCTTGGGCCTTGCCGATTTCAGGTGACCCGAAAGATAAGTTATTGATCTACTCTTTGGCAGTCTAAGCTCTTCCCCACAAGTGAAAATAGTCTTTCCACCGACTTTCTTAACGATTTCCAAACTTCACTTGGCATTTTTCTAAAATAAGAAAAATTCACCATTACATTCTTTTTTGTGTGCTGCAAGTTCCGAACTATATCTCGAAATAAGCGCTCAAATTCGAAGGCATAATTCGAATTTTTTTTCGAGAGCTCGAAATTCGAAAGCCTAATTCGAAATTATTCGCTCGAAATTCGAAAATTTTCAAACTTTCGAGCGAAAAGTTCGAAATCGAGCGCTCGATTCGACAACCCTAGTCGTAGGACTTGTGATATTCAGATTTCGAGATTTTGCCCCTGGAAGTTGAAAATAGGGGGTTTTGCAGGAAAATCTCAAAGAAAAAATTTGAACAAATTTTTTTTTGAATTGGTTGAAACAAATTTCCTGACCGATTTCCTGACGATGCCGCTGGCCTTTCACCTTTCACGGTGAAACCTTTCGCGATATTTGTCATGGACATAATACGTAAAAACTTGATAAAGGCACCGATAGGAATCTATGTCCCCATGTAAACAATGCGAGTCGAGGCCACCTTCCGGCTTAAATTCTTTTGGGTTCAGACAGCGGCTCGGAAAGTTTTTTTGTCTAGAGATTTTTTTGAGACCTGAAATCTTATTTTTTTAACGTTAGGTTTCACGTCAAAATTATTGTTCCCGGTTCTCGAAACCCAATCAGCCCTGAATGAAATTGCAGTGTTTTAACAAAGGTCTTTTTATGAAAATGTTTTTTTTGTTTCAAACTTTTTAGTTCTGAACCCTGGTTTAGGGCTCTTGACGAGCCCACAGAATAGCTATAACATTTTTTGTATTATTTGAATAATGTGTTTTTTATATTATTCATTATTTGAAAAAATGCTTCGCCATATTCTTTTAGCTGTTTCCTTTTTCACAAACTTGAAAAAAAAGTTGCTGATTAAACAGAGGAAAGGATTTTCGTATCCTAGTAGCGAATAACCCCTCCCCCCAACGATTTTCACTTTTCACTTAACTAAAAAGTACTCAAATTTATGTCCCAGACCCGTTAAAATATGCTGAAACTCTTTATTAGTCACAACTTCCGTACGCTGGCCTACCCTGAAGCCTAAGGGCTAAGCCTAAACTTGTTGTTTGCAAGGGTAGTTACAGCAATTTTAAAGGTCGGATTCTTGGGGAGGGGGGCGGGGGTGTATTCGCTACTAGCGCCGATTTTTGCTATCAGTCCACTTAGCACTAGTAGAGATATTCTCAGGATATCGAAATGTAGTTTTAAAAAAGATTTGTACTTTTTAAAGACCCGAAACTATTTTACTTTATGTCAAATTTTTTTTCGTCTTCAAAAATCAAAAAGCATTGAATAAAAAGGCCTTTTCTTGACAGAAAATGATCAAATTATTACTTTTTCGGCCAAATGTTTTTTTGTAAATTTTGAGTTTGCAACCCTAAATATTCTTTATTTCAGTGCCTCTTCAACATATGTTGCAGATGATGCTGGCAATTGTGACTTTTCTGAAATGGAGGCATTTAGGCAGTGATTTTGTGAATGTATACCTTTTTTAAATACTATTTATTCATTATAAAGATTCAGCTAAATGGATGTCAACAAATATGGCTTTTGGCATTGATGATAAACTCACATATTACCTTTGAAGCTGAACCGGTGGACGGGTAAACCTAAGCAATACTTTATTGTCTTAATTTATTGATTTTTAGTGTTCTTGGTTTATACCTCTTTTCTGAAGACAACTAAAAAGTGCTGCTGTTCAATTGGTCAGCCAGCTAGACAAGCCTGTCATTTCTATTTGGATGAATAAGCTTAACATTATGGTACCGTATTTCCTCTAATAACAGCCCATGGGCTACTATTTTTAACCCCTCCTAGGGGGAGCTACTATTAGATGGTGGTCTACTATTGGGTGCAAAATCAGCCTAAATAGGCCGATTTTCAGGGGGAGCTACTACTAGAGCGTGGGCTACTATTAGAGGGAGGGCTACTATTAGAGAAAAATGGGTATTAAAAAAGGTTGAAAATGGAATCGAAAGAGTATTATTTTTGAGCAGGCGATAAATTGGCAAAAGTGAATAATTGAGTACACCGTATTTACTCTATTAACTCGCCATGTGAGTTATTTTTCAACCTTCTATTGGGGGTGGGAAGTTATTCTAAAACAGAAACGTTGTTTGAAATTTTTTGCGTCCTGAAAGTAAACCGATTCTTTTTTGTTGCGTCATTATTTTGTTGCTTTGTTGCCCTTCACTGTCTAGTTTTAAATGATATTTATATTATATTTATTATTGAACAAACAAGGCATTATACAATTGCACTTACAGTTTGAAACACAAATAAGACTAAACTACATTTTATCATATTCAGATTCCTAAATGATCGATTTACAATAAGTCAAAAGTATATATTCAACAACAAACAAAAAACAAAAAAAGAAAAAGGAAAAGAAAGAATTTTTAAGAAGTTTCACTTATTTTCGTTAAGTCTAATGTCTTTAAAGTTAGCTTGAAGTTAAGAGAGTTTTTTAGATTAAGGACTTCGGGACTTATTTTATTCCACAAATTTATAGTTCGGCATAAAAACGGGTTATGGGTAAACGATTCATTAAATACAATGTGGGGATATCTGCGCTGAGAGGTTGTGATTTGGAAAAAAAAATCTAATTGTAAATTTGATTTCTTAAATATAATTTTGTGAAGCATAATAAGATCGAACATCAAGCGCCTTTCAAAAAGAGTTTTAAGGTTGCAAATTTTTAATCTTTGCTCGTATGAAACTTTTTTATGACCAGATTTTTTGAGCGCTATTTTAGTGAAAATTTTTGAACTTTTTCAACCCTATTTGAGTCTTGTTTGAATTTAGGGTTCCAAACAGTGGTTGCAAATTCCAGGTTTGGTCGAACATAACTTTTATAGGCCAAAATTAAAGTCTCTAAGTTTTTAGTTTGGAGCGAGCGTAACATTAAAAAAGAATTGCGATTTCCTGATTGAATAATTTTTGAGAGTTGATCATTAAAATTTAGATTTGTGTCAATTAATACGCCAAGATCTTTAACACTATTTGTTTCTGGCACAGGTTTCGAATCAAGTTCATAAATCGTTTTTGTATTTTTTTTCCGAAATGAATTACCATACATTTTTCCTGTGCTATTTTTAGCCCCCATTTCTTTGACCACAGACAAAGACTCTCTAATGCTTCCTGCAGTTTTATCGATTCATTTTTTGTCTGAAAGCTGTGATATATTTTTACATCATCAGCAAAAATCTTTATTCCGATTTCTTTTGGCAGGCATGTTGAAGGTCATTTATATAGATTAAAAAAAGGAGTGGCCCCAAAACGCTTCCTTGAGGAACACCTGAAGCGATAGTTTTAGACTCAGAAAGGATCCATTAACTTTGACTTGGAAAGTTCTTCCAATTAAAAACTCTTTAATGAAATAAAATATTTTGCCTCTTATTCCTGAATCGTAGATTTTTTGAAGCAATTTTCCATGGGGTGTTGAGTCGAAAGCTTTAGCAAAATCGATGTATATAATATCTGAATTTTTGTTCTGCTCTAGGGAGTGGGTAATATCATTGAGTGTGGCTAATAATTGGGTATCAGTAGATCGGTTTTTGAGAAACCCGAATTGCTCTGAAGAAAAAAAATTTCGATCTAATAAGAATTTTGATATATTTTTTGCAAGAATTTGTTCAAGAAATCGGCATAATGAGCAGGTTAAGGAAATCGGTCTATAGTTACTAGGCATGACTTGTCCCCCTTTTTAAAAATTGGCACTACAATAGAGGTCTTCCAAAAACTCGGAATATTTTTTTGATCGAGTATTGTTCTGAAAAGAGTGGTGATAGGTTCTGCCAAAAAAAGAGCGCATTTTTTTAAAATAATAAATGGAATTTTGTCAGGAGACGTCGAATTTCGGTTGGGTAATTTTTGTAAAAGATTGAAAATCTCATGAACTTCAAACTCGATATCCTCTAGATTAGTTTCATTAGTTAAAATAGGTGCCAGTTCAACATTTTCCTTATATTCTGATGTGTTAGAAAAAGAAGCAAAAAACGTTTGCGATAGTATTCGGCTTTTGTCATTGTCAGTGAAAAATAATTCCGACTGATTTTCCAATGGAGGAATAAATTGATGCGGATTAGTTTTTTTCTTAATGTATCGGTAGAAATCTTTGCGTGTTTTCCCAAGAAGCTTTTTTTCTGTCTCATTATGCAATTTTCTTAAAAATACTTTTTGTGTTTGACAGCACTTTTTGTACATACTTTTTACATTCGGATTTGTTTTTGCTAAATGATGAAGTCTCAGTTTTTCTTTGGATATGTTTTGGATTTCTTTTGTGTATTGGACTTTTTTGTTGACTGGAAGAGCTTTGAAAGGAATGAATTTCTGTATATTTTCGCACAAAATGTTTATGAAACAAGTGTACTTTTTTTCAACCGTAAATTCATAAGAAAAATGTTTTTCCCAATTGATTTTTGAAAGCCCATTGCTAAGCAGAGATAAATTGGCATGAGAAAAGTTTCTTGTTATCGATTTCGTTTTTTTTGCAGACGTTTTTTTTGCCTGTAAAAGAAAGGAAATAGAATTATGATCAGATGTTGAGAAAGGTTCAATAACTACAGCTTTGGAAATCAGGAAATGTGGATTACTCATAACAAGATCAAGAATAGTTTTTCTCTTGTGGGACTATTAATATGCTGAGTGAAACCGTTTTGGAAATAAAATTCAAGAGCAAGGCTGAGGCTTCATTATTTTCGCATTTCATTAAGGACCAGTCGATTTTCGGGAGATTGAAATCACCACAAATCAGTGAATTATTAGACGAAAGTTTTGTCAAAGTTTTGAAAAAAGTTTTTGATTTGTTTAATGGGTAGTTTGGAGGTCGATAGACGCAATGAATATCAGTTTTTGGTTTGACTAAAAGTTTAACAGATGTAATCTCGAGCCCATTCTTTATGCAAGTTAATTCTTTGAACGGTATTGCAATAGATATTAGAATAGCAGTTCCACCCCCTTTTGTTAGTTCTATTATTCAAAAATTGGTGTATATTTCCCATCACAAGAAAGTTCGTTCAAAAGTGCGTGGGTATCATTTATCCAAGTTTCTGTTATGAAAATAAGGTCAGGGGTTTTGGTTGAAACAATATGATGAAGGTCAGGAATTTTATTAAGGATGGAGCGCGCATTGAAATAAAGACACTTTAAATTGCCTAGTTTGTCCTCGAAATCCTAGTGAAGCTTCTTAAAAGCTTTGGGGTCCTTGTTTTCTTTAATAGAAAGATCAGATACAAAATATTTGAAAAAGCCACATGCTTGATTTTTTTCATAGCATTCTTTTCTGCGGGCACTCAAAAGCTTTAACTCACTTTCAGTCATGTCACGACGTACAGAGATTGGTCCAGGATGAGTTGGAAGAGCAGCAACAGCCTTACCAAAGCCTCGAAGAAAATCATTTCTGTCTTTTTCAGTTAAGAAGGAGACTTTGATGATTCGGCCTCGATGGAAGTTCTTGGACCCATGCCGGTGAACCTTGGCCAAATCAACGTCGAATTCTTTGCCGGTTGCTTTGATGATTGATGAAATGAGAGACACATCACTTGCTTTTGTTGCACTGTCGTCTTCTGCTTCTGGAACACGCTCAATGACTGCTCGAAGTGATTTTCCTTTCATTTGCTCAGCTTCACGCATTGCTTGAATCATGGTTTGAGTGAAGTCCAGAGGAGGTTTTTCATAGCCATCATCTTTCTTACGGTCTGCCTGGAGCTCTTCAATCCGGTCACGTAGAAAGCTGTTTTCTTTAATAACTTGCCCATTTATAGCTGTCAATTTTCTGTTAGTCTCAGTCAAGGTTTCAGTACACTTAGTCAAAGAAACCAGCTGAGCTTGTTGTTGTTCAATAGTGGACAAGTGCAGGGCAATAATTTTAGCAAGATCATCTTTGCCAAGCTTGTCATATGCAATAACTTTTGACATTACAATAAAGCTGAATCGATCGGGAAAGAAAGGAGAAAAAGTAGAGAGAGATATTCTCCAAGCCGCTTTAGCTAGCTTGAAAAATAAAGGGAATGAAAAATAAAGGAATGAAAAATAAAGGAATGAAAATAAGGGAATGAAAAATAAAGGGATGAAAAAAGGGAATGATGATCCGGAGGAACTCCAGCTGCATGAAAACGAGATCCGTCCAGTCAACAAGAAGTTGCTGCCGAGACAACACGATGCAAGAACAATGCAGGAGGCTGTCGTAAGGGTCAAATCACGGAAAAGAAGTTAAACGCCGCACATAAAAATCATCACAGAATGGATGTGTGAGGAAGGAGAACGGGATCAAGAAGCGTTAGCTTGTTTTTGCTTGTAACTTGTCACTAAAAGAAGATCCGTCAGAACTACACTACTTGAATGACCGATAAAGCTCAGTACAATCCCGATACGAGGCAACCAGGCACAGATTCTGAAACTCGTCTTGAACTGGGTAGATAGAGCACAGAAAGAAATAAGCGAAAAAAATTATTACGAATTCGTTTCAGGTTAGTTTTTATATTCAGTTTAAGTTGCGATTTGTTTGGCCTCGGCTAATACAGCTCCCGGCAAAACTAAAGACTAAAAACTGACAAGATATATTGAACAAAGGTACTCAAATTTCTCGCAACATTAGGCTACAGAACTTTAAGCGGGATGTGAGTAATAACTAAGAAAAGAACTCCTCGAAGAAAACGAGCTGCAAGGAGAAGGATATAAAACACTACAGTCGACCCTTGATAGTAGATACCGCCTCGGGCCGAGCTAGGGGTATCTACTATCGAGGGTATCTATTATCGGGGTATCTACTATCGAGAGCTAGAAAACCAAATTTTGGGTCAGAAGTATTCATTATCGAGGGTAAAGTGGGAACGGTGTAAACGCTAACCAAACAGTGATACTTTATTCAACTAACGAAGAATAACAACTGCGATCAAACAAGAATCAGGTTAGCGGTTTGAAGGAAATCACTGAGAGAGCTCTGCATCTTTTTCTTTTGATCATCCTGCCAGAAAGCTTCATCCAAGGCTTTTGCCAGCTTTCGCCCTCGCTGGATCTTTCGATAATTGCCCTTTTTATCGTCAAATCTATCTTTCTTTTTCTTCGCAAAGTATCCATCGGGTACCTGAACGTGGAAAAACGTTTTGTATTTGGATGTTGAGAAATAATATTGACGTAAGCAGCCAGAACAAAAGCATAAAGTAACAGTGTAATGAATCTCAATGAACTAACGAATTAAAATAATATCGCGAGATTTCGAGCAAACATAAGCGCCATTTAAAAAAAAATAGGAAATTCTGAACAAATAATTTCTAAAATTACACTTTAAAAAAGAAATGGCTTTTTATTTGACTTGAGTGTAGAGGTATCTGTTATCGAGGGGTATTTATTATCAGGGGTATCGACTATCGAGGTCGACTGTCAAAATTTGAAAGTTTTTAATAAAGAGGTTATCTTTGTGTTTGTTGGTGAGTTTTTTGAGTTTTGATGAATAACCACTTTGAAATTAACCACAATGAACTATATATACCTAATATATATATATATACTATATATCATTATATACGGTGATCATTAGAAGGCTGGGAGTATTTTTCAACCATCATTGGGGTGGTGAGTTATTAGAGGGTGAGGAGCTCATAAAGTGAATACGGCATGCAGAATTTTATGCATCTAGACTTCTATCAAAAGTTCTTGTCAAAAATTTTACAAAACATAGTACCATATAAATTCTTGGGCGCTAATTAACTTAGGCTACTCCTCCCTCCTCCCAAATTTGCCTGGTCCCTCCTGTGGTTTTTTTTAAATTTTTCTTGTCTTAGTTGCATTGAAAATTGCATTTCAATCTGTAAATATATTAAATAATTTTTTTTTGCGGAAATTTATTTATCAGTTAAGTCCGAAAAATCGCAAACGATTCCAATTTTGCCGATCGTTTCTCAAAAAATAAAATTTGACCATTAAGACCCGCGCCTCTCGATAACCCATCACCCTATTTAAAAATAGAGTGACTACTTATTGAGAGGCGCGGGTATTAATGGTTAAAATTTGGCTTTTTGAGAAAAAGATCGGCTAAATCTGAATCTTGGGATATTTCGGACTGAACTGACGAATCAGTTTTGGCAAAAAAAATTTAAAAATTGAGCTAAAAAAAGTGTCGGACCCTAGGCGGGACGAACTTTTGGAGGTGACGGTTTATCGAGAGTTGACTGGTCGAGAGTGGAAGTTAACTAGTGCCAATTCAACTTAATCACTGCAGAATCTTCCAGTATTTACCGACTTAATAAAAAAACGCTTATCAAAAATGAAAGATTATTCCAAGGAGTTCTGACCTTGAGGATATTCGACGCTATGAACAAATAAATTTATGTTTTAATTATTCTTTTTGGCTTTATATGTATTCGGCCGGATACTAAAGGCACGAAAAAATTAGCTTGAGGCAACACTGCGAGAAAATTTCGATTTTTTCATACCAAGAATCTTTTCGCCTACAATTTGTTGGTTTTCATGATTATCGTAAAAATGTTTTGTTTTGCAAAAGAAAACAGCAGGACAAACAATACATATTTCTTCAGGAGCTAATTTGTTTAATTTGTTTTTCGAAAAATAAGCTTTCTAAGTCAAAGCACTTAAAGAAATACTTTTTAATCAAAGGGACTAAAAATGTAGGCAGAACACAATTTTTAACATTGTAAAAGTGTTTTCGATACCAGCACCAAATCTTCCTGAAAGACCATACTTGTTGATGACAATGAGAATTTGGCAAATTCAAATGCACGCGGACGCTTTTTTTTACTCCAAAAATACTTTTGAATTATGTATTGTTGGTATAACAAAATAAAAAACCCAGCTCAATATAAGTGGCCTAGGTACTACCTAGTAGGTAGCAGTGGCATAGTGGCGGTGTGTGGTCATTGTCGACTCAGGTTCGGTTCTTGTGTCTAGTTTTTTTATTATCGACACATAATAAATGATTGAAAAAATAATTTCGAAGAAAAAAGGTGTCCCGCGCGCATTTGAATTTGCCAATTCCCGTTGTCATCAACAAGTATGGTCCTTTAAAAATTTTGGTACTTGCTTTTTAGAACACTCTCAGGCAATGGCACTGCTCAGTTTACATTCGGCGATGAAGATACTGAGCATTGTGAGGCTTATTCTGGCTACGTGCCTATTACTGATACAAGAAGAGGCTATAATTTCTATTTGAGCACAGCCAGTGCAAATGTAAATGAACAAATTTGTCCATTGACTTAAACGTTCAATCTTATCTATCCCCATGGGAGGATCAAATTACATGTAACAGAGCTCTTCTAAATCTTATTGTAACGCTAGTGGTGCAGTTTACAACGAAAAAGATTGTACATACCATGTGGATTGTGCAGCTACGTTCTGACGGCAGACTTAGCCTATATATTGGTAGAGAAAACAGTGCTTCTGGTATGAGCACTCAAGAAATTACGCTGACCAGAGCTGACTATGTGACTAAAACGTGAGTTTTAAAAAGAAATTATTTGTCAACCGTCAAAACCTTCATTGACAAAATCTATATCGAACTCAGGTATCTTCTCTTTGTATTTTTTTCTAAGCTTTTGGTTGAAAATATTGGGCAAGACATTTTTTTAAGCGAAGACCGAAAATAGAGCACAAAGGAAAGATACCTAAAATATTCTGTAAAGCAAAAAAATGACAGCAAAAACTTTCAGGGGGAGCCATTCAGGTTTGAAAAACGGAGTACGTGACTCAAAGTGTTCCAGGTTGGATCCCACGTGGTGACATGCTATTTGCTTGTTTGGCCAGTTCTAGGGCAATTTGGGTCGCCGATTCTGAATTTGGCGTCAAAAAGTCGGATTACTTCTAAACTGGTCAATATAGCAAGCCACCAGCGTGGGATCGAACCTTCCACACTATTTCGGGTAAACTCCCAACTGGCATGATTTCCAACTGGCATGACCCGACTGGCATGAGTGCCAACTGGCATGACCCGACTGGCATGAGTGCCAACTGGCATGACCGACTGGCATGAGTAAAAATATAAAAGCTGACTGTGTTTAATTTTCATAAAACCCCAAAGGGTCAGCCCTTATCCCGGACCATGTACCCCAAAGGGGCTTCCTATTGAATTAGGTTGCCTGCCGAAGGCAGGCAGGTAGAAAATCTAAAAAAGTCAAAATTTTTGATGGAAAGTGGTCGGAAACAATGTTTTTATCGGTTTCAGCGTGTAAGAATTGCTTAGAAATGGTTAAAACCTATTTTTGACAAGCACAAAAGGATACAGTTAACTATCTGGCCCCCTTTTTACCGGCCCCCTTTTTACAGCCCCCTTTTTTAGCCCCAAGTCAAAATTTTGATGAATTAAACACATGTCAGCTTTATATTTTTACTCATGCCAGTCGGGTCATGCCAGTTTGAAATCATGCCAGTCGGGTCATGCCAGTTGGCACTCATGCCAGTCGGGTCATGCCAGTTGGCACTCATGCCAGTCGGGTCATGCCAGATGGCACTCATGCCAGTCGGGTCATGCCAGTTGGAAATCATGCCAGTTGGGTGTCGTTCCTATTTCGGCCACAAAAAGCACCCGAGGACCCAGGCATCACCAGGCCACTTTTTCAACATTTGAAGTTTTGAATTGAACGAGGAAGACATTTGAAAAATGAGATTTGTGTAAATAGTTTTCGCGGGTCAAATTTTCTGAAACGAATGAAAAGAAAAAAAAGCAAAAGTTTTTTCGTCGAAGCACCATCACTTAGTTTCAGAGACAAAAATTAATGAAATTTGCCCTTTTTACACTCCACAGGCCGTGCATTGCATTTTTCATATTTAATATCAAAAAAGGTTCTCGAAAAAAATGAGATAATTGTTTTTTTCAGACCAAAAACTATATATTTTCTCATCATTAAGAGCTGAACAACATGTCATTAAAAGTTCACATTCTCTTCCTTCATTGAGTACCAGCACGCATATTAAAAATCTAAAAAAACTAATTGTTCAGTGAAGGCAGAGATAGTTCTGAAAAAGGACTTGTTCATATAGGCTTTACAAAAATAATTCAGACGGTGAAAACTCTTGAAATTGATATACAGAATCCATGTGAAATTTTATTGCAGTCATTGCTAAATTAGCCTTAGCTTCAGAGTATTGAACAAACTACTTTGAATTCAAATACAGGGTGGCCAAGAAATTCCCCATATTTTCGAACGGTCATAACTTTTTGTCCTGACGAGATCTTGACAAAGGGGTTTTTGCATTCGACTCAACAGACCGTCGGATTCAATTTGACTGCAAATACTCGGAAATTTTTTTTCATCGTTTTTTGCCTTGGTCCCCCTTGTGCAACAGGTGTACATCGAGATCGCTAAAAAATCGACACAGGGTGGAACAAGGCAAAAAACGACGAAAATTTTATTTTGAATGGAATTGAAATTGAATCCGACGGTCTGCTGAGTGTAAAGTGCAGTAAGTACTGTAAGTGCAATTGTATAATGCATTGTTTGTCCAATAAACCTTAATATTATTAATATTATGAATACAAAACCATTTGTCAAGATCGCATCAGCACAAAAAGTTATGACCGTTTTGAAAATAGGGGAATTTTTTGGCCCACCCTGTACAGTAGAATTTTCCGTAATCAAAAATGTCAAGTTCTTATTTAAACTTGTATATCAATGATGGCATTTAAAATAGTCTCATGAGCTAACTTTTTTAAGAAGAAACTGGGATATGTTATTTGGATGTGTCTGCTCGTACAATGATCTGAGTTATGTGTTACTAGGATCAAGATTTTTGAACAATCATTGCTTTAGCTACAATGTCAATCAGAACACTACTGCTTTTGCGAACTCTAATACATTAATAACAATTTTTAAATTAGTTGAAGAACATAAAGAAATATTTTTATAAAAATTTAATCGTATCTTTTAAATAAAGTTTTGATTTATCACATTTCATGTGTAGAAAATGGTCTTTTGCCTTTTGAAGCAAGGTAAAGGGTATTAAAGAGTAGCTTGAATTTTATTTTTTTCACACAAGCGTATTTTACTTTAAAAACCCGTTTTAGTCACTGGACGCTGAAACAATAAAACGAGTGGAAGGGCAATTTTCAGAGAATTTTTTTGACCAAAATTTTACTTTTTGGGTTGGACGAGCGAGGTGAACCAAGCTGGAAAGGTTCTGGGTACCCTTCAAAGATGGAATTTTTGATATATATTTGGATACTATTCCATTGTACTCTCTCCAAAAAAGCTATTCCGGTATACCATCCTAAAAATCGGACCTATATATAGTATTAAAGATGTTCTGCTAGTTGTTTGCAGACAATTGAACTTTTCAGTTTGTTTGATATGTTTTTGTTCGCTTTCTCGATCAAATTTAAAAAAGAAAAGAAATAGAATAATGGTTTTATATTTTGGTTTTGATATTTTTTTAGCTTCAATTTTTCGGTTTTAGAGAGGAAATTGTCGTTTTTTTGTTTTGAGAGTCAAAATCCCATCGAAGTTAAAAACATAATGTCACTCCCACGTACGTCTTTTTTGGCAAAGACACTTTACCATAGGAAGATAACAGGGTTCTGACCGTTACGTAGGTTTTGGAGCGTGAATGAGTAGGTCTATCATGAAAATAAGAAACGAGTTAGGTGAGTGAATAGCCGAGCCAAAAGCAGAAAAGTGAGTACCGAACCATGAGAGTAGCACCCGATCTAGGCAGTGGACAGTCGAGCCAGGAGAAGGGCAAGTATGCCAGGAAAGTGAGTAACCGACCCACAAGAGTGGTCACCTGAGTCAAAGCATGAAATGTATGCATACCAGAGTTTATTTATGTGGTAGCCCTAATCAACAAACTTTTTTGTTTACCGGATAGCCTTCGACTTCATGCAGATGCAGTTCTTAGGATTGTATATCTTGGAACCAGAAAAGTAAGAGCAACAAAAAAGCGTAAAAAAGACGTCACTTCTTTTGGAAATGAAAATTGCGGACTACAATTTCTGTTAAAAAATAATTATCCCCCCCCCTTATACTCCACACTCTCTAAAAGCCCCCACCCTCGAAAAAGGGTTGAAAAATAACTCTCCACGAAGGAAAACACAGTATACGGTTTATCTTCTTTTTGACTTTAGGTTAAGTCATCTATATCAAGTTTGACATCGGAAACAAAACTAATGTTAAAAATCCAAAGATTGCTATTTCGGACGTACAGTAATCCTGGATAAACGCGACCCCACGCGACCAGCTAAAGTCACCTTTTATCGGGGGTCTCTTTTTTATTAGGGGTAGGTAATTTTTGCCAAGTATCGTAACAATAAACTACATTAGGTAATCTCAACGTTTATCAATCGAAAAGAAATCCGTGAGTTTGCTTTGCTTCTCATTCTTTTTTCGCTCCTGATAAAAAAAACCGCCCAGTTTGTAGTAGTGGCTGAGGACGCTGATATTGGCGATGTTCTTCCACACGGAACGGCTAACCAGATTGAAGGCGATTACTTTCTGGCAAGTGTGACCGACTTTTTTCCACTTCCATTTGCTCGATGTTACAGTCGTCGCTGGCGTCTTCCTCAATTGCCAATACTTCTGCAAGATTACATCTAGAGTTAGCGCACCATCTGTGTCACAGAGCGTAAAGAAAGAATGTCAAAAGCAACTTTTTGATCACATACGAGTTGACCGACATAAAAACCTGCATCTTAGCTTGTTTTTGAATTCCACCAAGCAGCTGCATCGAAAAGGCATCAAGAAGCTCAGCTATTCCATCAACCAGGTGTTCTTTCTTTTTTGTCATGACTTCCGCTGACAGAAGGATTGAGACTTTTCACTTGCTTGATCCACCCGCACGAAGGCTTCGTTTATTTCTGTATAGATTGCCCGCTTGAAACGAGCACGTTTTCCACTGCTGCCTTCCTGAACTGCCTTCTGAATCGTTGATTTGACGTTCGGAATATCCGTCGACTAAATTGCTTTGCAAGAGCCGTGTTGTTTACCTTTGCTTGACTCGCCATGAGTTGCCATGATCTGGACAAATAAATCAGAGCCAAATAAGCGAAGACATAAAGAAACAACAAGAATAAGTGAAAATTGCAATATGATAACAATATAAATTTGTTGTGTTTGCGAGAGCGGAGATTGAGAGCGTAGAATAAACGAGAGCTTTATTCACTGTAACACAACAACAATGATCTTTATGATCCAAGAGCAACAATAGTCCTGACCACGAATCGTAGTCGTGTCAGGACAATAACAGATTCGAACAGACAATACAACAGAATTTTACACTGAAGAGTCAAATTTGGAATTTAGAAAATTTTTGTGCTTATTTGATATTTCGTTTTATCGGGGTAATTTTATCGATTTGGACTGACACCGGGGTCGTGTTAAAACAAGGGTCGCATTTCATTGAGTCGCGTTATATTGAGGGTGAACTTTGTTGGGTTTCTCTGTGGCCAACCAAATTCGTCCAGGATTGCATATATAGGTCAATTCGTCGAGGTCGCGTTATATCCAGGCTAAACTGTATTGCAAATCCTCAGCTCTAGTTTTAATCTCGTATTGGAAAAAAAATATAATTCGATTATAAATCACAATATTTAATTTTGAAACAGATTTTTGAAAATTTTTCAAATATTTTTTCTTTATTTTCTTCTTAGTGAATAATTGGAACGATGATAATACTTGCGAATAGCAGATAGAGATGATTCTGGCTGTATTTCTGTTTCTTCTATGTCTTCGAAATCAAGTACAACTTTTATTGAAATACCAATATCTTCTCTTAGCACATAATCATCAACCAACTCAAGGCCTCTAGCACCGGGTGTTCCATAATTAAAAACTTTAGAAATTTTTTTGCCCTCCTTTTAGTCTTTCAATAATTTGTCAATTTGGCTTTCAAAGCTGAAACAGTAAATTCTTTTGCAATTTCACGAAGCAAGCATCAAGGCTCATGTATCCAAGGCTTATGTGTTTTCGTGTTCTGGTGACTCGTAGTAAGACAAATACACGAATACTTCTGAAAATTTACTCTATATTCGAAATTCAGGACTTTTTTTCTAAACTCAAGTTATTTTAGTCTGTGCAAGATTTCTCATCAAGGCACATATAATGAACTTGCGCTTGCCAGAAAGCTCAAGTTGCTATTGAACACTTATATTTTGTTTTTAAAATTGTCTAATTTCGACTGTAAAAGATCTATTTAAAAGTTGTGTCATTTTTAACAAGTTAATAATATTTTGATTTTTGGTTGAGCGGTTTAATAACCTTATAGCACAATGTTGTGGCGCAAATTCACTTTTTAAATTTTATTCGAAAAAAATTGTTGACCAAATTTCACTTTTTGCCTTTGAGGGACTAAAGTAACCAACCTGAAAGGGTAATTGGATACCGTAAAAAGATTGCCGAAGGTGGCGCAGGAGCTTGAGAGTTGGAGATTCGCGCACTCACTTACCTTAGACATAATTCCGAGAAGCACTCTTGATTGAAAATGCATACAGAGACTTTTTTGCGTATTTTAAATGCCTGTCGCACTTTTTTCCGTGGCAATCTGGGTCTGGGACTGATATTTTGGTCGCTTCTTTGTGAGGTGTTATGAGAAAAAGGTTTTGGAAATACCTAACGTCAACGCACCAATTTTTGAGGTTACTTAAACCGGCATTTTTCAAAATAAAATTGTACAAAAGTTAGTAATGGCTATGCCCTGAGCCTAAACTTGAACCTAAGCCTAAATTATTGAGGCGGAGTGGGCGGTATATTATATACTAAAAATGTCTCTTTGGTTGCGCTGCAGCGAACCATCAAAATTGATTATATCATAAATCATGAAAGCGCGGTTAGAGTAAAGAATATAGCTGTAAACTTGCCAAAAAATTACACAAATTTTGAATCTCTTATTACACAACCGAAATTAAGCAATTTAGAAAATAATAAATACATACGTCTTCAATGGCACACTCAATGCTTTCAAGCAAACCTCAGCTTTATTATATGTGTTCTGATAAAAAATCCACAGACTAAGAGAAGTAACTTTGAAAAAACAATCTGTGGGGCTCGTATATCGAAATTTTGAAAATGAAGACTTTTACTCAAAATTAAAGACATTCTAAACTTATTTTACCGAAATATGCTTTTCACACATATCTTATTGCTCCTATTACTCTACCAAAAGTGAGTTTTTGACATGATTTCTAAAAAAATAAGATTCCGATCTCAAAATGAAAGCGAATCTTATTAAAAAGGCATGTTTACCTGATCAAAATCACTGGCTGTCAATAAAAAAATTTATTGTACAAATTTCTAAACTCGGTTTCTACAGAACTATGACTAAATTAAGTTCCAGGTCTTGTTTTGTTAGGATGTTGCGAACTATCGCAATGATTTCTGTACTTGTGTGAATTTATTGTGCTGGTGTGCTGTCAGCTCGAACCGTGTCCCTTCTCCACAGGAGAACGGACAGCGGCTTGAACCCACGGAACGTAACTCAAAATTTTGAAAAAAAGTACACTTGGCCAAAAAAAGTACAATTTGGTCATTTTTCGTCAAAAAGTGCCATTTTATCGAGTGCTTATTGATTTTTGAAGGCCATTACCGTCTCCAACAACGGTTGTCCCCGCGAATCCAAATTCTTTTCTTTATCGTTGCATTATGTACGAATTTTTAACTTGGTTTTTAACAAAACCATACCTGAAATTCAATTCTAGGCCTTGTTTTGTTAGAAACCAAGCTCAAAAAATCCGTACGGAAGTCGAATGATTAGGCGAAAAATTTTGAATTGGCGGGGAAAATTTACAACAAGTGGCAATGGCCTTTAAGCATAAAAAAAAATATTTATTAAAACTCCAAAATAAAAACGATTTTGAAATAAGAGGGGGGGGGGGGCTTAAATTAGAGTGAATACGGTATACAGCTAAAATGAATTTTTTGTAACAAAAATTTCAGCATTCATTTTTTTTCAAACCGAGGCAATTTTTTTCTGTTCTTTAGACCTTTTTTCGGGTTCTTTGTAGCCAGGTCGCTTGCTGTCCGCCCATCCCCCATCCAGAGCTAGGCCGTGCGCAGTTTGATTTGGGAGCGTGCTGCTGGGCCATCCATTTTGCTAAGTCGGTTTCTCTACTCAATGAGGTGCAGGGATCCAGTCTTCCATCTTCCTGCTCCAATCGGGTCAAGACGTCGATACGGTGACCGTAACTGACCCGTTGCAAGGTCACTAAACGCCATCGTTGACTTGAGGCCCCAAGGGCACATCCTTTTTCTTAATAACGATGCGGTGATACTGTCCCAACCCTATCCGCTTCCACATTATCGCTAACGGTGCGGACTCGGCCCTTATCAACATTTTCTCTTGTGTCACACAAAAAGCTGGCGCACTTTGATTCAGAATCTCTTGATTTTACGCAATCAATCGGCTACTTTCTCACTCCAGCTACTTCAGTTACTCACCCACCATAAGTCCGGTATCTCCTTCGAGAGGTTTTCCAAAAATATCTTCAACCATAATAATTTGAGAGCTGGAATATTTAATAACAAATCAGATTCCCGTGCAACAAGAAAATAATGATTTTAAGCACACGGACGACATTTGTTCCGTGCGAGACAAAACGGGTTCGAAAGGGAATTAATGCTCCGTGTGTTAAAATGTTCAAAGCCGATTTTTGAGCTACACACAAGTTACAGTTCAAAGATAGAATTCGCAAATAAACTAAAAAATACCTGAACATCTGAATTTTTTGCATTTTGTGAAAAACTTGGCTGCTGTGGAAGACGAGGTGGTAAGCTCTTGGACTTATAAAAAATCTTCTGTAACATGCAGTTGCAAACCCAACCCTGTGCACAATATACAATAACAATAATGGCGCTTAAAGCCTTCAAATCCATCACTTGGCTAGCAAAAATATATGGAATAAAAATCAAATTGGGCTGAAAATATTGACTTGCTAGAGCGTTCTACTTGTTTTATATGCTTTGTTATGTGAAAATTTTAGCTAAATGTAGCGACAACTTTCTCTGGCTTTTTAGTGTATTTCTCAAATTTTAGCAAGATGACTATAATTTTTTCACAAAAACAATAGTCAGTGGGCAAGCTGTGCCGCCTCTTTGAAAATACCTAGAGAACACTACTTTGATAGTGCAGTAGGTTAGACAAAATTTTCGGATTCTTGGTATCTTCTGATATTGTGCGAATAGGCCCACAATTATACACAGAGAATAAGAGAAATATTGATTTTCCTAACCTGATCGTTTAATTAATATTGTATTGGGTATTGAATCGGCGGGGAATAGTTCTTTACGCGAAAAATGGTGAAAATTATTTTTGCAGATTTTCATTTATTTTATTTATTTATTTGTAGAGGCTAGAGTTGAGTAATTAGCTGGCTGATTCTTATCTTGCTAATTAGCCGACTGATCAGCTGCTTCTAGCTTTATTTTAGCCTAAAACCACTTGAAAAACCCCGTCTTTTCCTTACAATTTGCATGGCAACTTGGCGAATTTTAATTTACGCAGAACCACATAGATTTTTATGATAATGTTTTCGAATTATTTTTTGTATTATTTTTTTATGTTGTATTTGATATTCGTAACTGACAGTTGTGTAGTAGTCAGGGTCGGATAACCTGTCCGATCTGGAATTGTCGAGCAATGTCGGGCTAGACTAGCGAATTATTCTCAAATAATAAACAAACTAGTTCGTTGCGAACTAGCTCTTGGGCCTACGCTCGCGGCCACACTGCTCGATACACCGCATCTAAAAACTCTCCTTAACTCGAAAACTAATTTTTAACATAAAAACATTCACATAATCAGCATAAGCTACTATTTACATGAATAGGCTCTTTATAAACCTTCTCATGGTAGACACTCCCCTAAATAAACACTTTCCTAAACACTTTCATGGTAGCCCCACCACTTGTCATGTTAACCTCAAAACCTTCCTCAATTAACAAAATTGGCTCTTCAAGCATACTATCGCACTCTTCTGGCCCGCCCATCTACTCACCTGCTGACTACTCTCCTGGCACGCTTAAGCACTCTTATTGCTCGGGGCCCGCCGACCGGCAGACACTCTCGCCTCTGTCAAGGCACAAATAAGATGATCAAAAATTTTTATGTCCATAATAAGCTCAAGTAACAATTAACTGCAACAAAAAAAAGGAAAAAATCAACTTAACATATTCAATTAAAAAAAAATTTAAATTTTGAAAAATTGTAAATAAACACATAGTGCACACTCACCCATCACCCATTATTGAAACAATATGAAGCCTCATCTATATGTAAAGGAAGGGATTTGCGGCTGCAAATAATACCGAAATCGAATGAGGATTTGTCCTGTGTGAATAGTTTTGACCGAAAGCAGAGTGGGAACTAGTCGTATGAATAGCTGAGTTGTGTGTCGACCCGTCTGTGAGATGTGTAGAGAGAGATTTATTTCCGTTTATTCAGATATTAAAGCTCTCAATGCATTCCGCAAAGGTTGAAGACGTGAATGGTGAATTCGTGCTGAAGTTGGACCTCGCTCTGAAGTGCCTAGTCTCAAGCGACCCTGGAGCCTGGTGTGGCTGAAGACCTACGTGGAGAGCGCCTGCTGTGATTTTGAAGCCGCTGCTTAGACCGGACTCTGGGCAAAAGAAGTTGGAGTCGCAGGTTAGTAAGCTTTTAGATATACCCGTCTGTGAAATAGGGGAGTTGACCGATACGGAAGTGGGTGAAGTCTTGACCGTCTGTGGTGTAGAGCGTGGGGAGGTTGTGACCGACTTGAAGTGTGTGACCCGTCGTGTGATGTGCTTGCGAGTGGACCGTGCTCTTGCCTTGGTGGTGGATCTGGCCTGCCTGCTGCTCCTGAAGTCACGCTGGTGAATGGTGCTCCTGGTCGCTCTGCCGCTGCTGGTGCCTAGATCCCCGCAACCATACCTGCACGGGCGCCGGCGCCGGCGCTGGCTAAAAAATCTTAACAGTCGGGCGCCGGCGCCAGCGCCGGCGCCCGGCGCCACTTCAGCTGCGGCGCCGGCGCCTGAATGTTAAGATTTCAGCTGTCTTGACAATGTTTTAGTAAATTCAAAATTTTCTCAGATTTTTTTGCAGACAAGTTATTTTTATCTTATAGTAAATTTTATTTTTTATGTTTATCACATGTAAATCACAAAATTTCATCACCGGTTTTTGCTTTTTTTTTTTGATATTCTTCACTATCTGATGAAGATAGTTATCCACTATTTCCTTGACTCGTTGTTCATTTTCCTAACACAAAAAATTTCTATTACAAACATAAAATGTTAGATTAGTCTTTGTTACATTCTATTATTTTATTTACAAAAATGGCTTGATGCCGGCGCCTGGCGCCGTATTTCCACTTTTAGGCGTCGGCGCCGGCACCGACGCCCGGCGCCGAATTAATTGTAAATTTTATGTCCATAATAAGCTCAAGTAACAATTAACTGCAACAAAAAAAGGAAAAATCAACTTAACATATTCAATTAAAAAAATTAAATTTGAAAAATTGTAAAATAAACACATAGTGCACACTTACCCATTCAGTGCTGCAAAATAGTTTGAAACAATATGAAGCCTCATCTATAGAGCACGCAAGCATCGCCCACAAACAATCCTATCCAGTATTTTACCGCTTATCACTTTCTTTGGCAGTCTTGCTCACTCTCCTGGTATGGCTCCCCACTCTCCAGTATTCTCTCCGCTATCTTTTCATAAAAGCAAATTTGAATATTCAAAATTATCAAAACAAAACACATATAGTGCAAACCTGCCCATTGAGGGCTAGACAATAAAAATGATTTGAAATACACAAAAATTTCAAAAATTTCATTTCTGAAACATGTCAAAAAGCCCACGAAGATGCCTTCACGAATCGCAGACATCGCACACACGTTTTTGACACATAATAATTTCATTTGATCAAAATAATTATTCAAAATAATGAAAATTGAATAAAACACATAGTGGAAACCCACTTCCTCTTGTGGTACTCTTACCCACTTTCCTGTTACCCCTACTCACTCTCTTGGTAGACATACCCACTCTCCTGGCCTATGTTTCTGGTCACACCTACCCACTGGTACCTCACTGATAACCTACTATAACCTACGATCATCCACTCTCCTGGTACCCCCACACACTCTCATGGTACTACTATCCACTCTGTTGGTCCTCCAACCACTCACCCCCCCCCCCCCCCACTCACTTGGTAGGCCCTCACACACCACTTGCTATCTTGACACAGCTATTTGCCTTCTGACATACCTATCGCTAAAAAATAATAAAACACAAATATAAAACAGCTCGTATATTATATATAAACAACTTTCCTCTCGAGACAAAAAAAAGCAAAAAAACCTTTGAGTTCAAAATACGGCCCAATTTCAAATTCCCTCTAAATAAGCCCTTCCCTAAAATAGTCAACATCCCCGGTTGCTAATCGTTATTTTAATCATTTTTTTTGCGATCATTTTTTTTTCAAAGAAGATTCAAGATTCAGAGCTACTCGAAAATATATGCAAAAGCTCTGTCTGACATATTCAGCGCCGAGATTTTGACTCTTGAACGAAAAAATGACAAATTGCTCACTAAAACCAAAATTAAAGCCGAAAAAATCTCAAAACCAAAATCTAAAACTACCATTCTACTCCTGAGATTCCAAGCTTCAATTTAAAAAACTGACCGAAAAAGAAAACAAAAACATATCAAGCAAACTCAAAATATCAACTGTCTACAGACAGACAAACAGCTCTACTACTATATAAGATATTTACAAACTTGTTTTCTCAAAGGACCATTGCCGTCTACGGACACAGAAATTTGCAGTTTTTGAATTGGCGGGGGACAGCTAAATCACTGCGAATATATTTTTTGAATTATTTATTTATTTTCATTTTAAATTATATTTTATGTGTATTGGTCGAGCGAGTCTTCCGGAATTATAAGTAAGTTGTAGTGCAGTGGCCGTGTTAGATCTTGTCAGATCTGGCCATGTCAAGCAACGTTGGGCTCGACTAGTAGATCGGTCAAAATTTGGAAAAAATTTGATTTACAAACTAAAAATATTTCAAAAAATATTTTCGCAGTAATTTAGCTGTCCCCCGCCAATTCAAAAAGCCCAAATTTTCCGTGGCCGTAGACGGCAATGGTCCTTTAAAGGATAATTTATACACTAGTATATGCTTTCAATATTTTAAGATTTATTTATTTAATGTTTTTTGACTAGAATGCTCATTATCGCAACCGTCTTATGTGCCACCTTGTGCCTTTTGACCTAAATCAAAATATTTAACAATTACTGTATTTCCTCTAATTGCCGCCCCCTCCAATTGCCGTCCCCCGCTAATTGCGGCTCCCCTCCTATTTTTTCGATACCGTGTTTTAACCTTTTTTTGCACAATTTTTTGGCGGTTAGTTAGCAATAAGAAGATGTTTCCAGATCATTGTTGGCTGAAGAGGTATATGTCAAGCGGGATCGGAAAATATTAAGTCTACAACAACAAGTCTACTTTCAAAAAAAAGGGGGGGGGGAGGTGGGAAATTTATACACGCATCGCCTTAGGTCACAGGTTCGGCTACCACTGGCTGCAGACCTTATTTTTTTTCCTTTTATTTATAAATTTGGTGTCAAAAATATGGCTAAGATCCTGAGCTTATATTTGAGCTATCATACAGATAAAAACTTTGTATGAAGTTAGAACTACAATTTATGAAAACATTGAACCATGTCCAATTCGATGAAATCCTCAATGGGACTATTAATTAACCAATCAATTGCGACCACTTTCAGCTTCACTGTCAGCAAATGCTGTAATTTGGAGATTGTATGCACATGACTGGCTGGTATTGAATTGGATATCAATAAAAGTTTTAAAAATCTTAGCTGTAACAAATTATTACCTTCTAAACTGTATTATAGCTCATAATCTTGGCTACATTTCTGTATATGAAACGTGTGACTTGTCTAAAAATTCAGAAAATATCAATCAAAGCAGTCGAAGAAAACCATCAAAGAAAACCACCTATTTTTTAGCCCACGAATAAGCTACACTAGGTGTGAAACCCTGCGTTGATGGTCTTGTCGTATAGTCAAGAGCCCGAGGACGATTTTTACACGAAATTTTTAATAAAAAAATAAAATATATGGTGTCCAGCTGGTGATAGTCGAACCTGTTACCTACGCGATGCGTATATATAAAGATCCGCTCCTTTTAATTTGGCTGTCCTGGACAAACGATTGGCCTAAAAATTCTGCCTAAAAATCATAAAAATCTGAAAATAGGATGAAACTTTCATTGTTGGAGTGGTAAATTACTTCAAATTTATGATCGAAAACAAGCGCCTGGGGCGGCGATTAGAGGAAATACGATATTTTGGACAATAATTTTTGTACCAAATTTACTTTTTTGTACTAAATTCACTCTTTTTCGTATCGAAAATTTCATTATCTATCTTTTCTTTTTTTTTTATTTTTCAATGTTTCTCATAAAGTGGTGACATCATCATAAAGCCCTTCGATTCTTGTTCCTGAGGAAATCTAACTTTTTCAAGATATTTTTTAAAATGTTTAACAAAAAATCAAAAGTATTGAAAATTTATTATTTTTCCGACTTTTTCAATACCTCCTATTTTTATTCAGGCATTTTGAAAATTTTTTGCGAAAAGTTATATTTCGTAAGAAACAAGAATGGCAGAGCTACTTGATAGTCCTATCACTTTGTGAAAAGAATCAAAAAAAATTAAGAGAAGAAGGAAAAACAAAAAATGAAAAAAAAATGGTGAAAATGGGAATTTAGTACGGAAAAAGTGAATTTGGTACAAAAAAAATATTGCCCAAATATTTTTTGTGTAAAATTAAAAACCTTTATGATTTCGAGTGTGCTTCTTCAAATAATTTATGCTGGAAAACGATTTATAGCAACCTTCTTCTGGGCAATGATGTGGCTTTTCATCTTAATCAAAATATTTAATAAAATTCATTTCATATGTAAAGGAAAAAAACCAGTGTGAGTTTGAGTGTGCTCTTTTAAATTACTTGTTGTAGCAAATGATTTGTCGCAACCTTCTTCTGTGCATGAATACGGCTTTTCACCTTAATAAAAAATTTCAAACGTATAAACGGTTAAAGTGCACAATGTGTCATTCTCTTGAAATTGCCGCAAAACCACTACTAAGGTGTTGAACAACGCTAAACCCATACAAAACACGCTTTTAAGTGTGGGAAATTTTGATACGGGTGCCCAATGAGTTATAAACAAGCTTGATGGCTTGTTCACGTACTTCGAGTCAGAGGCGTAGCTAGAAAAATCTGACGGGGGGGGGGGCTAAAGCCCCCAAGAGGTCATTTTCCCTACACCTTTTCCGAGTTTTATAGTGTTTTTAATTAACAAATTTTTTCCGAAAACCCGACAGAGGCCTGACCCTCCCCCTGGCTACGCCCATGCTTCGAGTTTGACTTCAAGTTCAAGGTGGAACTTGAAGGTGTAAATGTGGAGATGGCAAATGGCTTATTCACTCGGTTTGACGATCACCTCGATTTAACGGCCGCACTAGGTCAGTCCGACAGTAAAAATTACACTCGATTTAGCGATCACAGCCAGAAAAATGAATTTTTGAATTGCCCCATTTTTTGAGCAAATTTTTGTTGCGTAAATATTTTGTTGCAGTCGTGTCATTGTTTATTTTTGTGTGTCCAATTTTTCGTCTATGAAAACTTTAAGCGGTTCGTGATCGATGGAGAGGTATGATTTTTTTATTATTGTTAAATGTTGTGAATGTTCAATTTCAGGCCGGATATGACAAAGATATGACAAAGATGGAGAGAACGTCCTGGCCGATATGGACCGTCTCTGGACGAACAAGCAAACAGTGAAGTACAAGGCAGTCTAGTAAAATATCTGGCTGTGGACGAACAACTCGCCATTTGTGGAGCTCTTACTTTTGCAGAAATCGCGGAGAATGTTCAAAGCAAGAAGTGCTGGGAATCGAGGAAGACGAGCCAGTTGCCACTGCTCGAGAACCCGGTCAAGCATTGAGAATCTTGCAGCGCTATGCCGACACTGTGACCCATCCTGTCATTCTAAAACTGTTCGATCGATTGGACGATGCCCTGGTAAGTAAAACAGAGAAATATTTCTCATTTTTTGTGCCTTATACTTTATTGATTACAGTCGACTCTCCCAATAACGAACCCCCAAAAAGTTCGTTCCCACCTTAGATCCGATACTTTTTTTAGCCTGATTTTTTATTTTTTCCTAGTTCTGTTTTGACAGTCTGGTCCCAAATATCGTGAGGATTCCGATTTTGCCGATCGTTTTTCAGAAATCCAAAAATTTTTCCTCTAAAAAGCAAAAACTCGATTTAAGGACAGCGATTTTTGAAAAAGCCTGTCCTTAAATCGAGTTTTTTTCTTTTTTAGAGGAAAAAATTTTGGATTTCTGAAAAACGATCGAAAAATCGGAATCCTTACGATATTTGGGACCAGACTGTCAAAACAGAACTAGGAAAAAGTTTAAAAAATCAGGCAGGCTAAAAAAAGTGTCGGACCCAAGGTGGGAACGAACTTTTTCGGGGTTCGTAATTGGGAGAGTCGACTGCATTGTTATTTTTGTTTGGATGTGTTATCGAGCTCTTTGAAAGTCTCTAAATAAAGATCAGCGATAACGGGTGTCCCAAAAAATCGTACACAACATTTGGGCAACCTTTCTAGAGTGAACATATTTCATCTAAACAATTCATTAAATAGGTTTTGTAGCCCAGACAATTCTCTACAAAGCTGTATATTCGCTTTTTATTTTATTAGACAATATGGCTGCCATTAGCTGCAATACATTTACGCAGTCGTTCGGGGAAACTGTCAATGGCATCTTGCATCATTTCTTGGGAGCAGATTCTCTGACCAAAAGATCGCTTCCATGCCGAGATTGAGTTGTGAGACATGGAGCAGGCTTTTGACTCCAAATAGAGACAGCAAAAGTAGTCCATCACGTTCGAGTCGCGCGAGTTTGGCGCTTAGTAAACTTTGATGGCTGCATTAGTACTCGGATGAGATTCGAATACAAATCAAATTTAATAAAATCCGAGAAGTTGTTGGCAGTCCAATTCTGAGTTTCAACAGCTCGATGGCGCCCCGCCTTGCTGGAAACACCACTGATCACCCAAGTTTGCTTGCACCCCATGGATCCACTTGGGTCTCCGACATTCGACGGTACTCAGGCCCATGCTGCATGAATCATTTTTTTACCCTTCTTCTCTTTGTCCCACTTTTGTTGATAAAATTTCGTCATTAATAAAAAGTGAATACACAGTTTTTAAAGAATTGTCTGGGTTAAAAAACCTATTCACTGTATTTATTCAGGTGCAACATGTTTACACTAGAAAATTTGCCCAAAAGTTGTCTCAAAACTTTGGGACACCCGTTAATGTTTTGGAATCTAAGTCTCGATATAGCGATCACCTCGATTTAACGATCATCTAAGGCCGGTCCCCAGGGTGATCGTCAAATTGAGACTCGACTGTACGTAAAGGGACTTAAAATATTTAAAAAAACTCGGAATGGATGCTGGGAAAAACAGGGTCAAAAATATTCCGAGACCAGAATCCGGACGAAAAAAAGCCAAATTTGCGTCGGGCGAGATTTGACGTTCCGTGCTGGATTTTTTGCTTAAATGTTCTAGTGGGACGGAACAAAAATTAAAAGTTTCCAGGGCTGGACACCGAGACGGCTCAGACTGGAATTTTTTGGAAGTTTTTATTGGGGGAAGAAGGAAATAATAGAGGGCTACTAACAAGAAAACGTTGATATAGTTTTGTTAACACAAGAATTCTCGACTGTAAAGTTGGACTATCTTCGAGTTTTGAGACCGGCTGAGCACGATTATATTTTTATGCTCATGAAAAAACCGGTAAAGGGATGTTTTAGTGACTATTTTCAAAATAAAATAGTCCTTGGACGGCTAAAATTGATTTTTTTGGAAAAAAAATGCCTTGGTCCCCCTGTTGTTTTGAAATGCCAATAAGCAGCGTTTCAAAACAACAGGGAGGACCAAGGCAGCCTTTTTTTTTAAAAAACACAACTTTGGCCTTTCAATGAGTCGCTTTCTAATATATAACCATTTTTCATTAAAAATTTCATTTGGCGACAATTTGATTCCTTATAATTCTGACTTAAAACCATGATACGCACCTCATGGGTCAAAACGTGCGAAACAACCCTTCCTACACCTAAAACATCTTTTTTAAATCTTTTTAGCGTTTAAATTTATTAGAAGTTGTTCTTGGGCGATTTCGAAAGAAAACACGTTGTTTGCTCCGTCTATAAAAACCAGTGTGAGTTCGGGTGTGCTGCTTTAAATTTTTTTCGAAGCAAACGTTTGACCACAACCTTCTTCTACGCAAGCATACGGCTTTTCACCTGAATTTGAACATTAAAACGTTATTTTTCGTCTAAAGATGAAAACCAGTGTGAGTTCGAATATGCACCTCTAATATCTTTTTCGTAGAAAAGATTTGTCACATCCTTTTCTGTGCAGGCATGTGGCCTTTCACCTTAATTAAAATATTGAGAATCCATTTTTGATGTAAAAGTCAGAACCTTTGTGAGTTGATCTGTGCTTTTTCAACCTGTCTTTTGTCGAAAAAGATTTTTCGCAACCTTCTTCTGGGCAAGCGTGTGGTTTTTCACCTTAATCAAAATACAGTTTTCTCTATGTTTAAGAACACTCGATTTAAGGACAGAAGTTCGTTCCCACCTTGGGTACGACACTTTTTCAGCTCAATTCATAGAAAAAATTTGCCAACTCTGTTTTGACAGTCAGGAATATGGACAGGAATTTTTGAAAATACTGTCCTTCAAACGAGTTTTAGCTTGTTCAAAAAAACAAATTTGAATTTCTGAAAAAGGGTCGACAAAAGAAGAATCCTTGCGATATTTGGGACCAGACTATCAAAAAAGAACTGGCGAAAAATTTGAAAAAGGGGTTAAAAAAGGGCTAGAATACACAATACCCCCCTGGCCCGAAAATGCCCAAAATGGTGTCCTAAGGGCATATTAGCTACTTTCAACCAGTGATGTGCGCAGCTCCGCTCTTGGCTCCGCTCTTGGCTCCGAGCGCTCCTGCTCCGAGCCAAGAGCCAGACAGGAGCCAAAATTATGGAGGCAGGAGCCAAGAGCCGGAGCAGGAGCCAAAATTTTGGAGGTAAGAGCCAAGAGCCAGAGCAGGATCCAAAATTTGTGGCAGGAGCCAAGAGCCAGAGCAAGAGCCAAAAAATTCAGGCAAGAGCCAAGAGCAAAAATTTTAAAGTTCACTACTTTTCTTTTTTTTAAAGGAGTGCACATCGAGGAGCGAATATTTTGAACTCTCAAGTTCGATTCCCAGTAGGTGCACACCTTTTCTAACTGCATTTTTTCATGTTTTATGTACGATTTTAGTATGAAAATGATGCTCCGGCTCTTGGATATTCAACAACACCATCAGCGCACGCTTAAATTACTGCGCCGGCTAAGTTGCAGGCCAAAACACCACCTAAAATCGCTTTTTGTTCGAAAGAATATTTATTTTGGGTTATTCTTTTCTTTCTTTGATTAATATTTTTTGACTTTTTTTACTGCTCTAAACGTTTTATATACCAATGTGTAGTCAAGATTCTAGTCTTTGTTTTAAGCTATCACAGAAGAAAAAAAAAGTAAAAGTAAGTTAGAGCTAAAATCCAAAAATGTTTATTTGTGCCATCATACCCTTCAAATATACTCTTTTGTCGCTGGGTCGAATCTTCGCAAGCTACCCAATTTTTTACCGATTTTGGTGTTAAATAATATCCATCTAACTGTAAAAAAATATAACCTCACGAGAAGTCAGTAAAATGAGTAGAAAAGTAGGTGATGAAACCCAAAGTAAATGGTTTATAGTTGGTTCCTCTTTATTGTGATACAGTCGAACCTCTCTATAGTGTACACTCTCCATAGTGTACACTTCTCTATAGTGTACACCTGAAAAATATTTGGTTGGTCTAAACTAAATTAAGGGAAAACGACCTCCCACCATAGTGTACACTCTGTACAGTGTACACCTCTCTATAGTGTACACTTAAAGCCGGTGCCGACCAATAAATTGACATTCTATACATGTACAATCGAAAAAATTCCGTTCAAATTTTTTCACAACACGAAACAAAGATATACATTCTCTCATTTGTATGTTCCAGATGTCTAATCCAAAGAAGCGGCGCGTCATTACTCTGCAGCTGAAGAAGGAAGTCATTGAAGCAACAGGAAGTTTGGCAGATCTCAGCAAGCAATTCAATCTACCGCGTTCAACAGTCAAAAACATTCTGGACAGCAAGGCGGCAATTCTCAGTGCAATCGACGAAGGTGGCGAAGCAAACAGTCTCGACTGACGGCAGTGAAGCATGAAGATCTGGAAGAGGCAGTGCTGCGCTGGTGCAAGATGGTCAGAAGTCAGAATGTTCCGTTGTCGGGTCCTCTCGTCATGGTGAGCTTTTTTATTGTTGTCAGTTGTTTCAGTTCATGTTCTATTTTTAGGAAAAGGCTTTGGAATTGGCAGCACATCTCAACATCGAAGGGTTCAAAGCAAGTATGGGCTGGCTCGAGAAATTCAAGCATCGTCATTCTATCAATTTTGGGAAGGAGCAAGGCGAAGCTGGCGACATCGATATGACGGCTCTTGGCAATTAACAGCAGACTATCCTCCTCGAAACAAACTCAAGTACTCACCGAATGATGTCTTTAACGCCGATGAAACTGGACTTTTCTGGCAACTCCTACCAAACAAAACTTTGAAGTTTAAAGGTTGGATGTTTTTGCATTTTATTTGCTCATTATTTCTCATTTAATCATTGTAGGCGAGCGATGCACCTCGGGCAAGAAGAGCAAACAACGAATCACTGTGCTGTCGGATCGAACATGTCTGGAACAGAAAAGCTGCCGTTGCTGGTCATCGAGAAGTCTGCTAATCCAAGATGTTTCAAGAACGTTCAGCCACCAGTCACTTATAAAGCAAACAAGAAGGCGTGGATGACAGGTAACTTTTGTTGATTTTTTAATGATTGATTTAAATGTTTTTATTTTAGCTGACCTTTTTGAAACTTGGCTCAAGGAGTGGGATCGCAAACTCAAACGTCAGAACAGAAAAGTGCTACTCTTCCTGGACAACTTCAGCGGCCACTCCAAAATCAAGTTGGATCAAATCAAGATTAAGTTTCTGCCTCCAACACAACAGCCGAATCCCAGGTTTGTATTTTTGATTTTTGATTTTTTGTGAATCTGTTAAGCCTTTTTTCTTTCAGCCAATGGACCAAGGGATTATCGAGAATTTAAAAGTCCACTACCGCCGATTTTGCTCCGCGAAAGAATCTCTGCCATTGACGAAAACCGCCAGTACAAGATTAACATTCTCCATGCTCTGCAGTATCTTCGCCGATCGTGGGATGCCGTCAAGCCTGAAACTTTGTCAAGATGCTTTCGAAAAGCCGGATTCGTGAGCGACGAACAGGTTGAACTTTTTATTTGTGTGACTGTTGATGAATATTTTTTTAGCCAGCCGATGAAGAAGAGGAAGAGAACATTCTTGGAGAAATGGACAGTCTCTGGGCGGAACTCCAAGCAAACGACAATCTAGAAGGCGAACTGGCGGACTACCTTTCTGTGGACGAACAAGTCGCAACTGGTGAAGCTCTAACATTGGCCGAAATATCAGAAGATGTTTTGGGAACAGAAGTGGAAGAGGCCGACGAGAAAGCGAAACAGATGTGGTGGAAATTGAAGAGGAAGAGCCAGGACTGCCAAAACTCACACTTCGGGAAGCCAACGAAGCAATGAAGATTCTCCAAAGATACGTCGAGCAAAATACAATCGATCCGAAAGTTCTCCGAATGACCGACAATCTCGACGACTTCTTGCCAAACAACGATATGAGAAAATAAAACAGAAAAGCTCACTGATTATTTGCTTAGCCAATTGTTTGATGTTATTGTATTGTTTGTTTGTTTGAATACATTTCTTTGAATTTAGTTTTTTAACAATGAAAACTCTATATAGTGTATACCTAGGGCCGATTGCGGCAACTGACACTCTCTATAGTGTACACTCTCCATAGTGTACACCTCTCTATAGTGTTACACCTGGGCTCGGTCCCTTGGGTGTACACTATAGAGAGGTTCGACTGTAGTCATATGCATGAAATCGCAAAATTAAGGCAGTTGCTGACAGTGAAAAAGTGCTGGAAACGTTGCAATAGATTGCTCGATACTTTTGACCCTAGTAGTGAGTTGACCTGCTGAAAATGGACTAAAAATAAGGTGTGTAGACAGTGGGAATCAAGCCTGAGAGTTCAAAATATTCGCTCCTCTATGTGCATCTCCCTCCTTAACGAAATATAAAAATCTCGGTGAATTACCAGTAGAAACGGTTTTCAAAACATTTTTTAAAAATGTTGTGAAATTTTCAAAAATATAGTTGTATATAAGCTCTGCTCTTGGCTCCGAGCGATCCTGCTCCGAGCCAAGAGCCAGAGCAGGAGCCAAAATTATAGAGGCCGGAGCCAAGAGCCAGAGCAGGAGCCAAAAATTTTAAGGCAGGAGCCAAGAGCCAGAGCAGGAGCCGGAATTTTCGGGAGCACATCACTGCTTTCAACGTGAAAAAAACAACAAAAAGTTAGTGGAAGACACGTTTAACACTTTTTGAAAAATGATTTTTTGCATTTTTGCCTTGGGAGACCAAGGTGATTCAACCTCAAAGGGTACTGGACATAACTGACAAAAAGATAAGATTTGAACATATTTTTGTTAACCCCCTTCGGGGGCGTAGGGGGCTTAAGAGTTAGAGATGCGCGCACTCACATACCTTAGACTTAATTTCGAGCAAGACTCCTGATCAAAAATGTATATAGATACTATTTTTGCCCAGCTCCAGGGACCAAAACAGGGTGAAACCCACCAAATAAGGTATCTCCAGAACAGCCAAAAGCTCGATTTTCGGTCAATTTTTTTTTGCGGAAAGTGCTTTCCCAATCGTTTTTATCTTTTCCATACGTAAAAGTGGTCAAGGTTTAAACCGGTTTCGAGCCAGGGAGGGGGATTCTATACTCCGACCAAAAAAAGTGTCGGACCCAAGTGGGAACGAACTTTCGCCAGTCCCATGAGTGTCCTTAAAGCGGCATGCTCGCTGCCGATGGAAATATTTTGGAAGGCGTTACCAGGTCAATTCAAAAAAGAATTGTTTCGAAATATATTTTTGATGAGTACCTTGCGTGAAATAAGTAATACAAGCCATTTCCAGAGTTAAATAGCATCGTTGGCCTAGTGGTAAAGCGGCGGTGAAATTCGAAAGCCGGTCGTCGGTTCGGAGTACCGTAAAAACGCCTACGCAAAACGCCTACAGTAAAAAGGCCTACGCTAAAAAGCCTATAGTAAAAATGCCTACAACTGTTTCTAAACCTAATTGATCTACAAATGTCCTGAAACGCATTAAAATTGGATGTCTGTGTGACAAAGGCCTGAAAAGGCCTTAGCCATGTTTCGATTTTGAAAATTATAACCTTCTGTATATATTCTATTTAAGTTACGCTTCTATTGAAATTTTCATATTCTTTTCAGCGTTGACATTTCATTTGGGCAAAACTCATTTGGGCACCTCATTTGGGCGCCAATTTAAAAATGTCTAATTTCTAACTCGAAACTGCGGTTTTTCCGATTTTATTATTTTATTCGTCCCCGGACACGTCAACTCGGGCGGCGGTCGCTCCTGTGGTAAATGAGAGGATTTTTTTCATTCAAAAGAAATTTTATTCCGATCTGGGTGGAACGTCACAGTGTTCAATGGAGGTGGTAAATTCCTCACGGTGAATTCACCGTCCAGTAATTTCCCCTGTGGTGAATTGCCTTTCCAAAATTGTGAGGTTACATGTTTAAATCCAAGTGACAGCAGACATTATTTTTTTCTCAAATAACAGTAATACATTAGTATTAAAAACTATGTAGGCCTTTTACTGTAGGCCTTTTGCGTAGGCGTTTTTGTGTAGGCGTTTTTGCGTAGGCCTTTTTACTGTAGGCGTTTTTGCGTAGGCCTTTTTACTGTAGGTTTTGCGTAGGCGTTTTTACTGGACACCGTCGGTTTGATCCCACCACAGTTATAGTTTTTCTTCGACTTTTCCAAATTGCATCAAAGTAATTCTCGTTTGAATTTCACTGGTACCCGCCTTTCAAAAGTCAGTAGCCCAAGTAACCGCCCGCCCCCCCCCGTCTCCCAAGAGCATTTTTTCTAAGCAGACTTTTTTCATCTAAGCCTAAGGCCAAGCCTAAGGTCTAAGCCTAAGCCTAAGTTAGTGCGCTACGCGTTGCAAAAAATAAAACTTAAAAAAAATCAAGGGAGTCCAAAAACGTTACGCTAGAGAAAAATACTATTTGCAGGGAGGTGGCCACTTGGGCTTTACGCTTTCAATAATACTCGCATCGACGGCGAGCATGCCTTTTTAAATCGAGAGTGGACTGTATCGAAAAAATATATCAATTCTGTAAAGTTAAAAAACCAGTCTGTGAGTCAATTCTATGCTGATTCAAGTTGTACTTTCTAGGAAATGATTTCTCGCAACCTTCTTCTGTGCATACATATGGCTTTTTACCTAAATAGAAATATTTTAAAAATGTTTTTTATGTGAAAATAAAAACCAGTGTGAGTTGTGCTGTGCTTTTTCAAAAGTTCTTTCGTAGAAACCATTTTCACAACCTTCTTCTTCGCAAGCATACGGCTTTTCACTTAAGTAATGTATTTTAAAATGTTTTTGTAATCTAAAAACTTGTGTGAGTAGATTGTGCTTTTTCAAACTTTCTTTCGTAGGAAACGATTTGTTACATCTTTCTTCTGTGCATGCAAACGGCTTCTCACCTTAATTTAAACTACTTAGAAAGTATGTTTCATGTGAACGTAAAAACCAGTGTGACTTCGAGTGTGCTGCTCCAAACGGCTTTTTTAGAATATGATTTGCCGCAACTTTTTCTGTGCAAGCATGTAGCTTCTTACCTTAATAAAAAATTTCAAAATCTATTTCTCATGTTAAAAAACCATTGCGAGCTTGGCTTTGCGTTTTAAATCAATTTTTTTCAAGCACTTTTTTTACAACGTAGAAATTCATACGTAAAATTTTTGCGTTTTGCAAACGGTAAAACAGTGAAGCACATTTAAAAATTAGGTTACCAGTCATATTCACGTTTTGAAATGAGGTCACTTTTTGCAAAAATTCGACTCTAACAACCAATCTCTTCCAAATAAAAGTTAATATTTTTTGATGGCATTTCAGCAGTTCAAAAAGTGAAACCGTCTTTGACCATGAATTAGTTTGGCGAAAATAGATTTTTATCGAGCTTTTTTCTAATTCTCGTTAAAAAGACGTTTACATCGGAGTGAAATTTCGACATTTGGAAAATAAAGAATTATTAAGTATGAACATTTTGTGGTCTTTCAGCACGGCTGCACTACGTTTCACCGTCACTATTTTCACCGTCAGAAATTTTCATCATTCACTATTTTCACCGTCAGCATTTTCGCAGTTCTAGGACTATTTTAGGACCGCAATTTTACTAAATTTTTAAAATTTTGGTACCAAATTGTAGCGCTGAATGTCCGCTACATTTTGGTACCACAATTTCTGAAAAAAAAACAGAAAATTTTAGTTCTAAACTGTGAAGACGCTCGCTCTCACACTTTTTCGGCGTGCATATAAAAGATAAATTAGAGAAATGCTCAATCAACTATTTGATAAAAAAGACATTTGCTCAAATAAGGGTTTGCTCAAACAACATATTTGCTCAGTCAATTGTTTGAATTTCTAATTGTTTGGCCAATCGTATATTTGCTAAAAGAACATTTGCTCTAGCCCTGTTTATCTCAGAAATCATAATGATCTTTTCGGGCACAAACAACACCCATACCAGGATAGGTACATATTCTGAGGGTTCATCTGTAGGGTTGTCGAGTCGAGTACTCGAAATCGAGTAATTTCGAGTATTATTCGATATTTTCGAGTTTCGAATATCGAGTCGAGTACTCGAAATTTCGAGTTTCGAATACCGAGTCGAGTACTCGACTCGAAAAATTTCGAGTTTCGAGCATCGAGTCTAGTACTCGAAAATTTTGTCACTACTCAATCTGCGGAAACTCATTTGCGCAAACTCATTTGCGCAAATTTTTTGAAGTTACAGGTTCAAATCCCCGGTGGTAGCAGAAATTATTTTTTCTTCACTGGAATAACTTTGAAGGTATCATACCCTATTCAGAATCGTGTCCTGAACACGATTTGAAATAGAAACCCCAGTCATGTAGTAGTTTCGTGTCCTGTAAAGCCACGTATCCAATTAGCGGTTTCTCCTTTCACTCTCAACCTCAGTGTTGTACCCAATGGAAAAAATTTGCCTCTCAGTCTTACTTTCACTCGCACTCTCACTTTCAGTGTACCCAATGACTTCTTTGACTCTCACTCTCACTTTCAGTGAAAATTTGCTGGAATTTACATTTCTTAGTCTTAAATGACCAAACCAAGTGGTCGTCCTCTTGGAGCAAAATTTTTTTTCACTTTTTCGGGTCTCAAAATCTGTTTTCCGGACTAATTCGGGTATGCTGAAGATGGTTTGATAGTGGTAAAATACCGTTTTGTAGGATATTTCTTGAGTTTTGGTAAAATCAGTTATTGCCGAAACTCAAAAAATAATCAAAAAAAACGGCATTTCACAACTATCAAACTATCTCCAGCATGCCTGAATTAGTCCAAAAACAAGTTTTGGAACATGAAAACGTAAGAATTTTTTTGATCCAAGAGGACGACCACTTGGTTTAGTTGGTGCGTAGATTATCCAGTGGAACTGAAGTTCGATCATAGAAAAACAGTTTAAATTTTAAGTTCTTTACAAGACGAAAATATTACTACACCGGGAGTTTTACCTGAGTTCTTCAACCTGGGTACGACACACCTGGGTATAACAAAACCAAGTGGTCGTTTACTTGGATCAAAGAAATTTTTGCGTTTTTTATGTTCCGAACCTTTTTTCTGGACTGATTTGGCATGCAAAATTTGTTTGCTTACTCAGAAATAATCCACAAAAGTTAAAGGTCGACCACCTTAAAGTGGGTAACTACCCACGTATTGACATTCCAGTTGGTTAAAACAGCATTTTGGTCTTAACAAACCGTGTTTTAGGACACGATTCTGGATAGGGTACATTGATTTTTAATTACTTTCAGTTTAATCCAAAATATCGTATTTTCGAGGTGAATGCCTATTCAAAAGAAGTACCAGGTGGACCTCCTATCCAACCTGAGGTTTACTGATCTTATAAAAACTAGTTTATGTTGTTATTCAAAAAAAATTCTGCTACCACTAGGATTCAAACCTGTAACTTTTAAAAATTTGCGCAATGAGTAGTAAACGAAAAATTTTGAGTTCGAAATATAGAATTTAATAGTCAAAAATGTGCTCAAGGACCAAATTTTTCGTTTTTATGGCTTTATTATGCCTTAACAACTTCAAATGATTAAATTTTTAACCAAAATTTCGACAAAAATCGAAATAGCCAATTCTACTCGAAATCGAGTAATTTCGAGTAATATCCGAAATTTTTCAGGTTTCGAGTATCGAGTCGAGTACTCGAAAATTTCGAGTACTCGACAACCCTATTCATCTGTCTCCAAATACCGAAAATTTTAGTTTTTTTCATGATTTGAACGAAATTCCAAACCATGGTATCCTACCCAAAATTTACGCTGAACATGTTTGACAATACTATAACTGTGATTTTAAGGACTCAAATTCCAAAATCTAGCGTGGGTACTCAGGGCCCAGGTGGTATTAAGATGGACGGTCTAAAAATAAAATTTTAGTCAAATCGAAAATCAATAATTTTATTCTAACATATATCGGGTGGTGAATTGGGTTTGATAGGACTAAATTTTCGATTTTCCGCCTCCATTATTTCTCCACTGGATGACCGAAAATCAAAAATTTTTAAAATTAAATTCATTTTGTGGATGATACGTAAAAATTGTCTGGGTAACAAGTTGATTAGATAAAAGTCTATTTTTACCTCCCGAGCCTTTTATAATAATAACTTCTGATTATTTATTCTTCAATTACCGGAGATTTATTTAGCAGGAGATCAAATTACATCATCACCTGGCTTTGTTAATGCACTGATCACTGTCGCCTAAAAAACGATGAAAACTATTCTTTCGCCTAGCACATACTGTATTGAAGTTGCTTGAAAATGTTTGCTGGAAAGCAGCCCAAATTCAGGATGCTGAAGCAAGAATATCTGAGATTTCTAACTCGACTTGAGAAGAAGTGATAGGCTACAAGCCAGCCCCTGCACGACCAAAGGGACTCTTCTAGACCAAAAGAGTAATTTGACCAAATTTTCTTTACAAAACAAGTAAAGAGACCAAATATACGATTGGCTAAACAATTCGAAAATTCAACAAGTGATTGAGCAAATATGTTGTTTGAGCAACCCTTATTTGAGCAATGTCTTTTTTATCAAATAGTTATTAAGCATTTCTCTTAATTTCTTTATAGGCCACCACTTTATCACCGTAGAACGCAAGATCAACGTTTTTTACAATTTGAACTGAAATTTTTCTGTTTTTTTTAGAAATATGTAGTAACAAAATTCACGCTGACATTCAGGGCTACAATTTGGGCTTGAAACTTTAAAAAATTTAGAAAGTTTTTGATCTAAAAGCAGTCCTAAATGCTGACGGTGAATTATGTGAAACGGTGAAAATAGTGACGGAAACTTAGTGCACCCTTCAGCACTATATATTTCATTTAGTTCTTGTGACTTTTAGGACAAGATTTAGACAAAAGTCGATAAAAACTAGTTGGACAATGGAAAATACCCATGTCTTTACCCGGATAAACACCTGGTATTTAGCGGTAAATACCCAGAGATTTTACCCGTGGTATAGAAATCGGGTAAAATCTTTACTAAGGATTTGCAAAAATATATATTTTACAAATTTTTGTTTTAAATTGATTTGTCTCAAAGCGAATTCAGAAGCCAGAAAGTGTTTTAGTCTTAGCATAACAATTTTTATGCGTTTCACTGCACTTTTTCGTTTTTAGCGTTCTTTTACTCTGCATTGAACTGTTTGTAGTACAAACAGTTCAAACAGTAAGAAGGCTCGAGTGGAACAGCTGTTGGAAGAAGGAGAGGATGGACATAGCGAAATTGAAGAAATCGAGGAAACTAACACTGTAACGATGATTTTGAATTGTTTATGCATGAATTTGATGATTGTGATGATTTCTCGAATAAACTGGTTATGGAAATAGAAAGATTTTACCCGCCTTTCGGGTAAATACCGGGTTGACACCCGGTAAATACCCGAGATTTTACCCAAAAGATTTTTACCTGGCTAATTTACCCAACCCTAGTTAAAACATTACCTGGAGACCAGATATAAAGGCAAATCTTATGAATAAGGAATATCCATATCCGGTCAATATCTTTTTTCACATTCAAGTCAAAATTTAATTTATCACATCAACAGCAACCGCAACAGTAACGTCAATGTTCAGCCTGTACACGGGTCCACTTTTTTCACGGATTGATTTCGCAAAAAAAAATTTCGACTCTTTTTTACCAACTGACGAATAGCTGTATAGGATTTCACTCGTCAAAGTACTAATTTACCCAATAAAGTCGTAATTTTTTCTTTCTTTTTCATCTTTTTTTTTTGTTTTCAATTTTTACTGAATAAAGTCCTGATGTAGCTACATAACATTCATTAATAAGTTTGATACGATTTTGAAAGGTCGTTCTATAATTACATTTATTTAAATTTGTTCATATAAAGACTATTTTGCAACTTCGGAAAATTTCATTAAGTGTAGTTTTAAGTTTACAGCTAGTTGAAAAGCTAAGGGTCAGAGCCTAAGGGTCAATTTTGAAAAAATAGAAAAAAAAGATGCAGGGCTACATTTCGGTATAAAACTAAAAAAAATGAAAAAAAACTCAAAAAGAGCTGAATCTGATAAGTATATTTGAGATTCAAAATTCCGGCCCGGCAATTTATGAGCCGGCCGAAGAGGAATTTTAAAGGCAGTTTTAAAAGTTAAGTCCGGCCCGTGCACAGGTCTGTCAGTGGTTAAAAAAATATTTTTCGGTCTTATAAATGCGCCTCGACCTTTGCAGTCCAGTCAAACCTCGATAAGCCAACACCTCGAAGTCGACACCATGTCGAACTTGATTTGGCCAGGTAGTCGACACTTTAAGGAAAACGACAATCTTTATTTGCCGAGACACACTGAGTTCGGTCCCTTGGGGTGTCGGCTTATCTAGGTTCGACTGTATTGCTTTTAAATACATACCTGTATGAGTCAGCATGTGTGTTTTTAGCAAATTTTTAGAAGAAAATGATTCCTTGCATTCTTTCCAATCACAGGCGTGTTTTTCTGAAACGATAGGTTTGTTTCAAAATCAACCTTTAGCTAGATCAACCGTTTTCTGATCAACTAACCTATTTGTACCTTGCCTCAGAGTTTTAAAGTATCTTTAATTGCGTTCTGTTTTCGTCCTCAATTTTACAAAACTCAATTTTGTACTATATATTTCGAAATTCCAAAAATAGTAAAAAGGCGCCTAATAGGGCCTTAGTCAACCTAGTTTTTTTTTTCAAATAAAAAAAATTATAAAAATTCACTTTTTATTGTTCTCTCTGCGTTTCCTGCTTTTGCTTGGTCCTGCATCAAAGCTAACATTTTGCTGCATAGATGTCTCACAGGTAGGTTATTTAGAATACTCACAGTCTAAATTTTTTGAAGGATATTCTGTTTGTAAAAAATTATTATCTCTATTATTCATTTAACTTTCGTAAGTCCTTGGGGCGACCATTGAGTATCTTAAATGCGTGAAAGGTAAAAAAAAATTATGGGAGTCCTGTGATAAAATAAAAAGCTGCTTGAAGAAAATAACCATATTTCAGACTTCCAATATGGGTGGAACTTTTAATAGGCCATATCTCGAGATCAAAATATGAAGCTGAACTAGGTAACAACAACAAGCTAAATCAACTGCTGAGGGTGAAGTATATCGAGTGCTAGGGGTAACTTGTAATGGAACTCTAAATTACACTATACCCCCACCACTCGATTACACTAAATTAAGGTAGTTTCTAGCCGCAAAGCAGTGTTTGAAATGATTCCATTGATCGCTCGATACTTTTGGCATAGAAGTAAGTTAACTCACTAAAAATAAAATGAAAAAATAGGTGCACACCCACGGTTTAGAACCTGCAAGTTTAAAATATTTCGCGCTCGATGTGTAATCGAGTGATGGGGGTATAGTGTGAGTGCTCCTAATCGAGTGCTAGGATGAAAATATTAAAAAATAGACTTCAGCTTAAAATAACTTAATTGACTGGTTTTGTTTTTATTTTGATCATTTTTCGTCTCGCTGTTATTAGCAAAACTTATGTTCAACTTGCTATTTTAGAAATTTACCTCATCAGACATGAAATGATCGAGTGTTTTTCTGGAATCTCATTGGGTTGTTGTGGCTGATTTTGTCCAGCAACATTAATGTATTTTTCATGATTATTTGATTATCAGAACTAATGGATGTAGATTAGAAGATGCCTAAATATTGAAAATTTATGAAATTCACATAAATTTAATTCTTACATTGTGAGACATCAGCCAATTTGCCAGTCTTATCTTGGATCA